>JAIPMN010000687.1:0-68468 GCA_020650975.1 Apostichopus californicus | reverse complement strand
TTTGTGTGTGACAAATAAGGATGTGCAGGTTAGCCTGCAAAATTTCAGAAAGACAGGGTTTCCTGAGTTGCAGTTCTTTTAGAGGAATACCGAGGGTGGTAGGAAAAAAAGTTTGGTGAATCAAAGAATATGAGGTTTACTGCAAGGAAAACCTCAACACAATTTTTTTTTTTTTTTTGTCTGCTAGTTTCTTTAGTCTGTATAGTCACTGTGCCTACAAAAATTCCTCTCTAGTGTCTTTTACAGTTTTATTTCCCACCAAGACTGTTCTTGTGGACACGGTAAAACTGTTTCTCTAACGAGAAGGTCTACCTCTTGGCTTAGCAGAGTGTTCCATCCATGAGAAACATACAAGCTGAACTGAAAAAAAAAAAAAAAAAAAAAAAAAAAATTGATAATTATAAAGTACTTTTTGAGCCAAGGCTTACACATGCTTAGGAAATATACTATACAACTACAATGTAAAGTGACATTGTAACTTAGCTTGCAATGATTGAAAAGGATTAGACTATAAACTTATCATATACTTCAGAAGTGTAAATAGTGCATTACAGTGTTACAGTATAGTATACCATACTGAACATTCAATAGTGTGTGCAAGTCATCATGCATTCTAGGTGAAAAGTTCACATACATTTCTGTTTTCCTGAGGGGGTTATAGATTGTTGGTGCAGCAATAGTAACACACTCTTAACCAACAATTCAACCCTGGAAATAAGGAAAGTAATTTATGGTTAGAACAGGATTCTAACCAGAGACCTCTGGGGTTTATCAGCCCATTGCTTTACCTACTGAGCTTACAGGATCATACAATTATTGACTTAATAATATTAATATTTTAAACTCCATGAAATTACTGCAAAGTTTAGGGTAAAGAGCAACAGAGGACACACAGTTGGGTATCTTCTCATTCTGTTATATACTCTATTAAGTACATGCACCCATGTAAATAGTGACCATACTGCAACTAGGCGTGTAATTAAATTAAATTTGACAATTTTTCAATATTCATTTGGGCTTTAATAAGAGGAAAACGCTGGTACCTTGCTTTTACAGACACGATATAGAGATTTAATTTTTCATATTATTTTGAATTCATTTCTATCAGTTACAATTAGTCAGGATTATGTCTCAATTAAGATAATTTATGCACAGGAATGCCACGCCTTGAAATTCAGGCTACTGACAGTACTTAGTGGCTCACTGATAGTGGATTTCATCGTACAACAACCAGAATGCATAGATACATGTATTGAGGTTTCGATGACTTCATGTCATGTTTACAAGGTGTTCAGGGCTTGACCTCTGGTGACCTCAGATAACCTTTGACCTCCACAAAAACAACAGGGGTCTTAGAACTACTAAATATGGTGCACACGCACCCGAAGTATAAAAAGTATTCAAACTTCCTATTATGAGATATTGTGTTTACAAGGTTTTCAGCATTTGACCTCTGGTGACCTCAGATGACCTTTGACCTTGACCAAAAACAATATTACTTACTATAATGCATCCACATTCCAAGTATGAAAATAACCATGTTCCTAACTTGTTGACAAGGTATTCAGTAGATCTCAGTTGACCTTTGACCTCCACAAAAAGAATACTGTTTCTTCCTTTCAATGTGACATATCACCAAGTATGAGAAGTACCAATGATTCCTATCTTGAAATATCATGTCCAAAAGGTTTTCAGTTTTTGATATCTCCACCACAAAAAAACAATAGGATTCTTCCTCTCAATATGATGCATCAACATGTGAAGAATGAAAAGTATCCATGGTACCTATCTTGAGATATCGTCTTTAAAAGCTGGGTGTCACACACACACACATACAAATACATACACATGCCACCATGACTGCATTGATGACGATTATTATTCGTCAAAAGCGAACAGGCACTTGCATTTTGTTGCCAGTGCAGAATAAAAGTTAACGTTGCTTTTGTATTAATTCAAGAAAAAACGAAAGCGGGGAATTTTGATTTAAGCCAGTAGATTCTGGAAGCACTGGCATTGTTTAGCGAGTGGCTAAAAAAATTGTGAAATTCTAAGCCTGAATGCATTTGAACTTATTTTCAATAGCTTTATGACAAGAATTTTGATGCATTCATCCCTGAAACTTTAAAATAGTGAGACAGTACACAGTTCGGTAGTTAAAAAGTTGTACGCAAAGGTGACCTTCGGATAAAATAGTTATTTGGGTTTTCTACGAACTTTTGAGTAATCAGTCCGAGGGATTTCCCCATGGAGCTCTAAGATTAGTCCAGAAGGGTTTACAAGTTTCAATATATGAAGATAACCCCACTGAATAGCCCCGCAAGCAAAGGGTGCACTCTACTGATTACCGAATCAATGCTGTATAATCTGTATCAATCCGAGTGTATGTATGAAGTACACATGTACATAATGGCACATGCATGCTTTCAACAGCCATACCAGATGCATTCTGAGAAATTCTCTGCGGGGAAGTGGGGGAGAGTGGGGAAGAGTGGGAGAACCAGGCAAACTTGGCAAAACATATTTTGGAGGCAGTTTCTTGTAATATATACTCAGCCTCAAATGATCTCTGAGCTTATAACACTACCTTGGATGTTACACTGGCATCTATTCACTAACTGGAATCCCAGTGGAGTAACAAATCAACTAGATACAGACCTGTCTATTAAACAGATAGAGCTAGGTTCACAATACCTTTGTATATTACTATTCAATATATGTTTTAAATAACTTGTAGTCTTGACTATGATACGTAGGAAAACACCTCCTACCAACACGGAATGTCAAACGGTTTGGTTGTGTGTAACGTATATACATTACGGCCCCTAAAGAAGTTTAATTTACTAAAATTGACAACACAAATGAACAGATGAAAATGAACAAATACACATGAATGTTAAATTCCCAATTGTGCAACAGAGTGACCTGATAACCTTGTGATGCTGACCTCCCACGAGTGACCGGTCACCTACGGTCAGCCTGCCCTTTTTCCACATTCTTCCACCCACGAAAAGTCGTTTTAAGGACACAGGTTTCATAGTCAAATACTGTACTGCAAAATGCCGTACCAATTGCTGATTGATCAATTCAATATTAAACATACCACTGGTGAACTCCTGACCTATAGAAAGTACTTGTGGAATTTTTTAGTAATCATTCCTGATAAACCCATAATTCCATATTGATAACATAATCCATCCCCACATGCAGCATGTGACAATCTATCTTACTTCATTGAATAGATCAAATTGGTTTGAACTTTAATAGGTCAAAACTTTATTAAAAAAAACATAACAAGCTGCAGTAACGTGAATAGAATTGTTTCCATGAAAAACTATCAACTATTTACATTCAATAACTACAGTAAATAAGGTTCACCAAAGTTGGGCTTTCAATAAAAAGCTAAAAGTTTTTCAAAATCAAGTTCCTGGTGGTTTAGACTGCCATGGGGGGAAAAAAATAAAACCCACATTTGAAGTCAATGAGGAATGCTAAATTAGACAAATATCTCTGTGTGGAAAAGGAAAATGCTTTTTCAAGTGTGAGAATGGGTGACCATAATTTAACAGTATAGCATTTTTTCAGGAGGAGATTACTTATTTAGCATCTAATCACTTAACATGGGCTAAAGTAATATATGATCAGTTACCCTTTGTAACGAAATTACCAAATAAATGTAAGGCTTTACTTGGAAGTCTTGGCATTTCATTCACTACTGTACGTGCTATAAATTATTCCTAAATATGTTAGCTAAATTAATTCATTCATTGTTTCAGTACATAAATGGGATAAAATTCTTACTTATGGTCACAAAAGATAAAGCAAGGCTTATATTATTTAATCAACAACTTTTCCATTAGGTAAAGTGAAATTTGCTTTTGTCATCAGCTTTTACTTTTGAGCATTTTAACTAGAAAATTAGATATTGTATATTACCTACCTAAATAGTACTTACTACTTGCCCTGGCTTGAATGTTAAAGGCTTAAATGTAAACAGTTGCTTAAATGTAGATTCATTTTGCCAAATTTCATATTTATGGAAAAAAAAACTTTTCTCAAGGAAACAGAGCTAGGCTAGGGGAGGTGAACTTGCGACTCATGGTCATCTCATGTGCTGTAGTGTTGACAATTGGCCTAACCATACATTAAATTACTAACATTGGTAGTCCCATGTGCTGTAGTGTTGACAATTGGACTAACCATACCGTAAATTACTAACATTGGTAGTCCCATGTGCTGTAGTGTTGACAATTGGACTAACCATACCGTAAATTACTAACATTGGTAGTCTCATGTGCTGTAGTGTTGACAATTGGCCTAACCATACCGTAAATTACTAACATTGGTAGTCCCATGTGCTGTAGTGTTGACAATTGGCCTAACCAAATAGTAAATTACTAACATTGGTAGTCTTATGTGCTGTAGTGTTGACAATTGGACTAACCATACCGTAAATTACTAACATTGGTAGTCTCATGTGCTGTAGTGTTGACAATTGGACTAACCATACCGTAAATTACTAACATTGGTAGTCTCATGTGCTGTAGTGTTGACAATTGGCCTAACCATACCGTAAATTACTAACATTGGTAGTCCCATGTACTGTAGTGCTGACAATTGGCCTAACCATACCGTAAATTACTAACATTGGTAGTCCCATGTGCTGTAGTGTTGACAATTGGCCTAACCATACCGTAAATTACTAACATTGGTAGTCTCATGTGCTGTAGTGTTGACAATTGGCCTAACCATACCGTAAATTACTAACATTGGTAGTCTCATGTGCTGTAGTGTTGACAATTGGCCTAATCATACCGTAAATTACTAACATTGGTAGTCTCATGTGTGCTGTAGTGTTGACATTTTGGACTAACCATACCGTAAATTACTAACATTGGTAGTCTCATGTGCTGTAGTGTTGACAATTAACCTAACCATATAGTAAATTACTAACATTGGTAGTTTCGTGTACGTTAATATTACCAGTGCATAAATAATTGAATAAAGCGATCAAATATTTGTATTTCCAAATTCGAAACAAAATGTCCACAACTGATACTACACTACCACACACATTTCTGCCAAGTCATGCATATCATAAACAAAACAAAAACATGTATTTACTTGGCCTTAATGTATATTAAATTCATATCCCATCAGAGCCTGGGAAAGTGGAGAGAACTAAACCATCACTTCATGGTACGGTACAGTTAGCAATGCATCGAAACACTCTCTTGTTCAGTCTGTCAGACACAGTATACAAATTTATCTGATCTAGAAACAGAAACTTTTAATGTTCAGCTATGTGTACATAAATGGATGTATGTACATTGCTAGATGGATTAAAACACACAAAAAGAGAAATCTGTATTAACAAAACTTTTTTTTTTTTTTTTTTTGGAAACACTTCAGTAACTTTTAGCAAATCTAGCAGTTTTTGTGTCATTTAGATCTAGTCCCCTTGAGGAATTAAAATTCCAAGACTACCATCAATTTAAAAACAATGATGTTAACTTAATTACTGCAGCCTATACACACTGTATAAATGCACATTCCTGTACATGCGAAGAAGATACAAGATGCAAACCAACCTTATATTTTCCTGTGAGTGTGTGTGTGCCTGTACGACATTGACTCTCTCTCCCCGGTACTTCACTATAGTACTTGGGTTGTACACAGTAGCCTACAGAGCCTATGCACCACCACGTATAGTAGTGTACTGTACTACACATTCAACCTACTACTGAGATACATATATGCATGTATATATATGACTCTATCAGTTAAGACCTTGTCTTCCTTGCCGAAACCCCAGTTCATGCACAAATCTGTACAGCAGCTGCTGTGTATATATATAGTCATTATAACCCTTACTTCCTTTGTGTTCTGTATAAGCAATGAGAAAAAAAAAAAAAAAAAAAGGGAGAAAAAAAAAGGTTAAAACCTGAGCCAACACCCCCACTACTTCCTGGTAATCTGATAAGATCAACAGCCAACTACTAAGCTTCCATGCTGGCCCCCAATTGGCCAAGATTCCAGACTCCAATGGTTTGTGGGGTCAGAAAAGGGGTTTGAGTAAACAAGATTGAATTGCAGTGTAGAAAAAAAAATTAAAACCCGGTTGTCCTCAACATACTGGGATGGCTGGCTACAAGGGCAGGTTTGGCCTTTGGCATACCAATAGGAATTGGGGTTAATTTTGCCCACAGTACACAGTCAAACACTTATTGCTAGCTAGCTGAGGGTATATATACGGTATACCACTGGAATCCGATAGGGTAACTGTCTGCTGTTTCTAACTCACTGGTTGTGCTTGTCCCCAGCAGAATATCTCAAAGGGTACCAAAAAAAAAAAAAAGGGAAGGAAAACCCAAAAAAGATTGCATTTTAACCATGAGGGAGGGAAGGGGTGAAAAGGTCATGAGAACTGAATGGGGAAAGGAGCTCTACATGTGTTAGGTTTCAAGCCAGAGCAGCAGTTGCAAGGATATTTGTGTAATGTGATAAAGTGTCCTATTCCACATTTCTGAACACTTTTTGAGGAGAAAAAAAAAGGACTGTATAAACTAGGAAGGGAGAGAAGGAGCTTGTACCTAGGCTGATAAATAATAAAAAACACTGTCTTTTGCCACTGAGAATTGTGTGTTCGACAATCAGTTGACTGTACGTAGTATACGACACCAGTGAGATGAACTTTATTCAAAGCAATTTGATACGTTGATGACAAGTCACTTAAGACATGTTTCCCTGTGCTCGTCAGATCGGCCAAGTCCTATCCTTGGGCAACGAGACACCGCTGTGTTACGTTTGCATATATATATGTATTGAAATGCAAGGTGACAATGCAAGTCCTTCACTGTCAGACATTATGCAATCTCTTTGGTGAGATCATGCAAACCACTCAACTGACTATGTACATACTGTAGAATAGGGTACTGTACATGTGGCTATACATGCATACATGTACATACAGTATCCTACATACATGTGCATGTACCATGTATGTGTGTGCAGACATTCCAACTCACACGCATTTGGCGTGTGACACACGCATTTCCAGCCCTTCACACGCTCACACGCTATGTGCACTTTATCACACGCAATCCACAAACGATCTCCGAAAAACCGTGTGTGTTTTGAGTACTTACACTTAGGCCTACAAGAGTAGTGCGTTTGCAATGGTGGTGGTGGCAAACGCTGGGTGGGAGAGGTGTTGGTACTTGAGATTGAGAGGTGCGCTTCAATTCCGATATAAATGTTCAATTATGTTAGCAAGTGATTACTTTCATCGATTCAAGAAAAGTCTTTGTTGAGAATTGTCATGCTTGTTGAGTTCAATAATATATATATGATGATGAAACTCTCAATATAAAATTACTCAGAGAAACTGAAAAAGAATGCACCATTTTGCATCTAGGCAGTCAAAAATTTTTAGACCCCTCCCCCACTGCCGCTGATCACACTCATAAATTTTCCTCAATGTTGGAAAGTCTGTGTGTGGCACACGTGAGTACACATGTGTATCGAATACATGTATACAGGATGCATACATGTGTGACATATATACTGTACACACATGCATTATAAATACATATATACATGTGCATCATCTAGAAAGGCTACATATCTGTGCATCGTATGTGTATCAAAAATACGTACACACACACATGTGTATTATACATAAACCTGTACAAACATACATACTGTACACACATTCATAACAAATACATACATGTGCATCATCTAGGCTACATATCTGTGCATCATATGTGTATCAAACATACATGCACACACATACATGTGTATTATACATAAACCTATACAAAAATACATATGTGTATCATACCTAATTGGATCTGCACATGTATGTTGTGTCATACAAATCATACGTTGTTATCATACATATATATGCTAAACACACATCATGTACTATATGCATACATTTGCATAACGTTCAATATACTGTATCATATCTATACATGATACTGTGGAAGTATTCACGCTTCACATTTATGCATACATGACGTTTATCATATGTTTAATACACTTGCGTGTCACACTGCACAAACAAATACAACTATTATTGATGTTACTGAATGCTGCTCATTTAAATTTAGGCCTTTCACATTATGAAATACATTCACATTCTTGTACTCTGCAGGGTTTTCCCATAAGCTTTGCAAAAAGGGGCCTTATTCATAGTTGAGAGAATAAAACAGCTGACCGCGGACGTGTCCACATCTGAGAATGCAAGGTGGAACAACGACAAATTATGAAAGAAGATAAGTATGCGATGACCAGCACGTCACGATGAATATTCATAAATCATAGCTAGGGCTTTGTTCTGTATGCATTGTTAAACCGAATGCTGTGAGACTGTCCAGTACACAGAACGGAGCGTAGTGTAAAGTTCCGTCATTCCATCTCTCTCTAACTTTACCCACCCTTTAAAGTCCTCACTTTGCTATGTGAGGTCGGGTCGTAGCATTAATGCCTGCAGTAGAGTACTGTAGCTTGCTATACTACTAGTACAGTGCTCCCATCATTAGACTCACACCAGTCTGTGTTTGTAAGTCAGTGACCAGGTCAAGTACCCAGAGAATTCGGGTCCCCTGATCCCCCGAGCATCCACACTACAATCTTGATCTCTCTCACAGGATCAGGATCCTGCCCATAAAGGGAGGTCATGATTGCGAGGTCTGATCCTGGATTAGCGAGCATCCACACTACAAGCTTCATCGCCACTGCGGGGTCAGATCCTCGATCCTTGCTTTCTAAAATGAGAACAAGGCTTGGTTCATGCGTAGCTCCCAGTACTTAGCATTTGGTCATGTCATTTGCTCTGCGTGTACTTATCCAACTGCCAGTGCTTTTATTTGTACTAGTAAGGAACAAACTAGCATTTGAGTGACAATCTAAATCATGTTTTATCTACATTTTCTACATAATGCCGGAAAGCTCATTGGACCAACACGACGATTGTTATACATGGGTAAGATGTACATTAAAGATCTGCTTTATTGGCTCCAACTATAGCACGCTATAGCTAGGAAAGTTTTGTGATTACGTATTCGACCTGTCACGGTCGTAAAATTACCTCGGGTTCTACAATTAGCCTGCATAGCTTCTTAACGCCATAAGGCTCTTTGTGTAAACACTGTGTGGAACTATGTCCATTTCTACAGTGTAGTTATCATACAGCAAAAAATATGTGGCAGACTTTGCAGACTAATTGGTAAAAAGAGGTCATTTTACGACCAAGGCAGGTCGATTACGTAGTCTCAAGAAACTTATCCATTATAACGTGCTATAGTTGGGGTCTATACAGCAGACCATAAAGGTCTTGAAAAGTGGTTGAAAGGATGTGACTGCTCTCCTGTGAGAGTTCAGTGTTACAAAAAGTTTGTCCAGTAATGAGGTTGATTTACTGTTTCCAACAAACAAAACAAAACAAAACAAAAAACAAACAAACACAAACAAACAAACAAACAAAACAAACAAAAACAAAAACAAACAAACAAAACAAACAAAAGCAAAAAAAAACAAACTAAACAACTAAATTACACATCTTTACATCAGTTTACACTGCCCAGTTGCAGTAGACAGTATCTCTCATAAAAATTTTGGAATTTAGTCACGTTTGGCATGCCATACATGTGCAGCTCAAAAGGCTGGACAAATAAAATGCTACAAAGTATTTACCAATTTTTGTAACCTGATACCTGTTGCTGATATCAAGTTCATGTAACTTTACAGCAGTCAGTTACGTTGATATCAGGAACTTACCTCGTTCAGTAGATAAACATATCAATTTATGTCAGCAATGCATATCAAGTAACATCAACGACATATCAGATAACAATACTGAAACAGATATTCAAACTGAGACATGTCTCACCACGAACTCATCATATACAAACGATATGATAAATCTTTCAGCAATTCTTATAGGTTTCATCGTCACAGGTATCATTGATCTTAGCCTAAATGTTATACCAACTTTGCTGGTCGGGTAAGTTCTACTTTGCTGTGCAATGGGACTGCATTCGTGATGAAAACTCCTTCAAACATCCATTCCAGCATTGTTACATTTGTGAGGCCTGGTGTACATTATACCATTAACAAACGGGCATTTAGTCGATAATAATAATAATAATGTTAGATTTATATAGCACTTTACAAACGTTATATTACCCCTGGTCAATGATAACCTGTCCCAGAGACAATCCGGCTGCAATTATATACTGCGCCCAATGCAAATTACCTCACAGGTACTCATTTAACCGCCCCCCCCCCCCAAATGACCTTCCTCTTTCGACGACCCAAAGATTATTGAAAATAGTTTTCTAAACAGAGAGAATAAGAGTGCATCAGTTGTGAGGAGGCAGGTAAGTCGGGGAGCAAAGGATATGCAGAAATTTTGAACAGAATACTCACCAATCTCCCCTCTAATATACGCACTCTCTTAATTACTGGATGCAAACACAACCTGCAAATATTAGTATCGAACTAAACACGTTAGCACTAGGCTCTCCCACTTGACCCACCTTTCAGGTTTTTGTCAACTACCTGTTCTTTTCAGAAGTAAAGTATTGTAGTCTGTAGGTACATAATTTTTCATGGATTCAAAGTTCAAACACTGTAGACTGTTTAAGCATACATTGGCTTATCCCTGTCCCAATTCAAACATTTCATGGTGGACATTTGTAGATATTAAACAAGATGTAAAAACACCCAACATTTTGCTGAATTGAAAGAATGTTTATTTTTCTTTGCGGCATCCAGTCATTTGGGGTAACACACTTACCACTTATCGGAAGTAATCTACACTCACCCGTGCCAAACCGCAATCATGACCACCGTCAAACAAATTGCAGATTCAAGAAAACATGAACAAGTTTCTGTAATAATCCCCAAAAGTCATTTTCAGAGCAGAGATAGAAAGTTGTCCATAATTAAATCAATGTAAATTTTGGTCGCCCACCTTTCAGGCTTTAACATCGTGTTTACTGATCAACTTCTTGACCAAACATGAATCAAGGGAAGAGAAAACTGCATAAGTACTATATATCCAGCATTTGAGGACAATATTATTTTCATTTTACCTACGGTGGATTTATCCAATGGATCGGACAATTTCATTTTATGCCCGACAGACAGAATAAAAATCCTGTACAAAAAACACAATTTCAGACACTTCGGGTGGTTGAATGAGGAGGGCCATTAATCGGTCACTAAGGGCATACAGTGCTTAAAAGGCTACCAGATCACTGTAGACATGGCAGAGCTAGACAGAGAGAGTGCTGAAGTTATGGGGAGACAGGTGAGTAAGAGAAGTAAAATACTGCAAACTTTCCCCTACATTCCACTGACCCAGATCGGAAGTTCTTTCCACATCTTAATGTAAACTGTTTTGAACTTGTGACATGATTTATCTGTGTTAACAAAGCGATGCTGTTTGGATATTCACTACAATAGCAAAGTGTCTACCGTAGGTCACGTACAGATGGTAGATTCAGAGTGCTATGTTAGGAAGGAGACAGGTAAGGAAGATGCTATGTAAAATACTGTACCTCATGTCGAGGTCATAAACTGTAGGGTTACCTCAGCCAACATGTGTACAAATGAACCATGGCAACCAAACCAAACCAATACAATATGTACATATGAACCACAGGCATGCTATAGACGGTTCAGTCAGTCGTTTAAGAAGACTCAGTATCTTTTATTAATCCTTGTACTTACAAGTTATACTGAGCTACATACATAATTGGTTGCTTTGCCCACAACTTTTTTTTTCCCAGGAATTTTGAAGAATGCCTTTCTACTGGCCTCTCAAATGACTCTCCAAAATTCTCAAAACTTTTCTTTTCCCAAAATGCTACATGGATATGCATATATCTGTACAACCACAGGTCATCTGTATTGGCCCACATTTAATAATGTTCACTAAAAATTGCTAGAAATTTTTTCCAAATGTTTTTCTAGAGGCTCGGATCGGGGAGCTGTTGTGATAGTCCAAGTTTGAGTTAAAGGGTTGTAGCTTGTACATGTAGAAGTGTGGATAACTACAGTACTTTGAGAGTTACAGCAAAATGCAATTGACATTTGAGTATTGGTGACCATTACGGGGCTTTCTAGCAACTTTGGGGGCAAAACGGATGACCTTTAAAGCCCAGCATTGTTACCAATGCAGGATTCTGCATCTGGGGATGCAATGTTTTAGCCAGGGGAGCAAAATCTTCAAATTGTTTGCATCTGGCAGATGCAAATTTTACTTTGGAGAAACAAACCCCAAGTACACACATTCACAACTAGGCCTATGGTAAAAAAAATTTACAAGACACATTTTTTAATGTTCAACGTCTTTCTTTCCTTTAAAAAAAAAAAGCACAATTTCTCATCAAAAGAACCAACATTTCTTCCAATCCTAACGATGATTGAATTTCGTTGAAAACAAGTGAATCGTAACAATCAACTGCAAGGTACAGGGATAACAACAGTTCCATTACAGAGATTTTTCATGCTAATGATAGAAAATGATGCTTTTCCAATTTTCCTGTGATCTGATTGGCTAATAGTCCCTTACCCATTGCCTGGAACACAAAGTTTGTTGCTTAACAACAATTACTTATTACCTCCTCGTGTAGAGATATACTGTAGCTACAGCCTATCATATGTGTACACTCAAATATCATATATAGGCCTTGTTGACAACTCATTTCGAAAAACAGCGGTCATGGTAGGAAGTTGTAGTTGAATTGTTTCTAAGAAAATCACCTAATATTTGAATCATTGTTTTGATCACAAAATGTTATGAGTTGAGACAACTTCTGCATTTTGTGGGAAGCTAACATCTCTGATACTGAAAGGGTTTTGCAACTCACAGTATCGTTATCCTCCCTCCATTGAGAGTTGCTTAAGTAAAATGGGCATTCATACCACAGTAATTTCTTCGTTGCAAAATTTTGCCCGGTCCCTTTGACCATGTGCTTCTTTTTTTGCACGACGTTCATACATCACCAAAAGTAGCGATTGAAGCTTGAGTTTCTTAATCAACATTGCCTAAAAAGTTATTTAAATACTGTAATGGGGAGGGGCCGGGCTGGGGCTGACTTACCTATAGAGGTTGGGGAAAGAAAAACTTTGTTCAACTTTAAATAAAACTTATGAAATACTGTACATTGCTTACTTATGACAGGGGTTCATAAAGTTGTCAGAGGTGTGTTCTTGTGTCGTCGAGATATATAAGTAATATTTTCTACAAAATTAAAGGGGCTCAATAAACCAGTTGAAAGTGCAGTATTTTTATGCTTGCATTTCCTCTCTAGGCACTGTTTTACTTTACGTTGATTTCCGACATCACAGCTTATTCATAGCCTATAACAGTTTAACAGGCGCTATGTAAGGGAGTTGCATACCATACAGTAGTATGCATTGCGTGATGTCGAGGCTAGCATATATGGTACTGTAAGACTGTAAGTAGTCTAGGGCAAAGTTTCCCGCTTCAAGTTTGACAGTCAAATTGTCACTGACAGTTCTGTATGAAAAATGAACAGGAAAAAAACAGACGAAAAAGGCACAATGCTGGCATTTAGATGGGGCGCAGTGTTCAAAGGTTACCAGTTCATTTGAGGCATGGTAGAACGAGGTGCTAAGGTTGTGGGGAGACAGGTAAGCGAGGAGAGAAGTATATTTGTTGCTGTATAAAAGTGTATAATAGCTACAGGTTTCATCAATTGATTTTTCTTTCGTGCATATTATATAGATGAACATATCACTATAAGTGTGTTGTCAGGGGTCATTTATACAGTAGCTATACATTGTGTGTTCCTGTACAGGCATTTTAAAAATTGCATGCTTTCATGGAGGACTGCAGAGGCGCAAGTTTCTCTGAGAGGACGCAAACATTACGACATTGTGTCCCGCGGACGCCAAACTTTAAGATCCCAGTAACGATACTGCAAGCATTCCACTATAATCACTCGCAAAAAAGAGGCATATATACTATATACTGAAGCCAGACAAACTAGTTTCTTTTATGTATATCTTACAACTGGTTTTCCTACGATCACAAACAAAACATATTATGATGAGCCTGAGGTATGTTTTTAACAGGAACCCATGAAAACCACATTTACTCACTCTAGGCACTTTTGCCATCCAGGTACTTTCACTTTGAACGGTTATTCACAATCGTATTACATCCTGATCAAGTCTCTGAAGCACTGCATAAATTATCATTTTTAAGCTTTTCACTCGGATTTTACATTGAATGTTTATCTCTTCTGACCAATAAACAAGGTTAAAAGGTGAAATCTTCATGTGATATATAAAAAAAAATGAATATCAAAATGCAGGGTACAGTATGACCACCCATGGATTCATTTCCATCATGTAATAAGGTCTAGCAGTAAATGTACCCCCCACATATCCCTTAATATTCCAAACCTCAGACTAAGGACTGTACTGCGCATACAGTAAGCACTACTCTGAAATGTGTTGTGTGTGTGTGTGTATATATATGTACTGTATATATAGGCATGTCACATGACTTGCATCAGAGAGACACAGTTACAGTGTAAATACCATACGATTGTTGTCGTACATACATAAAGTATGTGCACGATACAGTTAGTGTACGATACGGTTAGTGTATACTGTACATAAAGTGTACATAAGTGTACATACATAAAGTATGTGTACGATACGATTAGTGTACGATACGTTTAGTGGAGTTTAACGATAATGTTGCACATGTACATGTTCTTTTCTTATGATGTTGGTGATATGTACTTAGCTCTCTGAAGGCAGTGCTACCTATACCTGGGGAGGTGAAAACACCCGAGAAACTCGACGAGTGTCAGGACGCTGCACGGTAGATTTGAAAGGCAGAGGGCGGTGAACTTACTGTAGAGTGGGGTCATTGGGGGGGCAGTGCAAGAATTAACCGAGGGTACATTGGAGTACGTATGTTCAGGAGATGGGTACGAGAGGAGTGACGTAAATAATGAATATTATATGGTGTCATATTAAACTGTGAAATGTAAATTACATACAATGACTCTGTTTGATATTACATTTGCCCCACAAATAGTTTTCCTCTCTTTTTATTCCTCATTGCAAACGTTCAAATTGTTTCACCGACTTGATATCTGTACATTAATAATAATAATAATAACAGCATTTAGAACGCTATTATCTGATCGATCATTATCTGATCGATGGGGATTGCCTCTGGATGAAAAATCCTCTTATTGCATGGCTAGACAGGGCTGAGGCGCCTCATGTCCCAGATCCATGCCACGGTAGATTACTTTTGAGTACTATTAATGCCGCCACAATTATCCACACACAACTAGAGCAGGATTTTGATTTCAAACTGTCAGTAATTGTTTGTGCACAAACAGTAAATGATGTAATATAAACAAATCAACAACTTAATAGTACAATCAACGTCAACTTTACAGTACCATCAGCGTTACCATCTGGATCATTATCCTCTGGAAGCTCCAACACTCTCTGGTTTGGGTGTTTACAAGCAATCATTGCACATCCTTCCCTTCTTCTTAGCCTTATAACTGGTAATATTTTAGCGTTGTGCCCCCTTGACCCTCCTCAGGGTCATCGCCCATCAACGCCTTCGGAAACCAGGTTAAAAAGTCAAAGGATGCTTTAAAAGCAGCACTCAAAAAAGCATGTTGATGGAAACTTCTTCCAAACTTCCAATACACAATAAGGAAACGTGCGAAAAAGTTCAAATGAAATCAAGATTATCGCCAGAATAGGTCCATACTTCGCACACGGTAGATTCCGAAGGAGAAGGATGTGACAGGCGATCACCGGGAGGAGTGTCAAGGGGCGCAATGCTAAACTACTTCCAGTTATTAGGCTAGGTGCATAGATGGGAAGGTGCAATAGTAGGGTGTAGACAGGTAACAGAGGAGTGGAGTAAATCTTTAAGGTACTTTAAGCTGGTCCCATCAAACTCCCCTCCCTGTCCCTCTTTGCTCCAGTCATTATTAATGCACAACTACACACCGATAGAAAGAATTAGCTTGTCTTGCCCAGGCCCTTGATCTAGAGGGGACCTCTAGGCAGTCTGTTTCACCTATCTATTGGATAGTCCTGCACCATGAACATCAAAACAAGGTCCAAATTTACAATATAAATCAGGAATCAAAAAGAAGGAGATTTATCTACTGTAGGTTCGTGTAATACTCCATCCTGGCTGGTGACTGTCAAAATGGCCGATTGCAAATATGGAAACATCTGGTCATGGCTTAAAAGCCAATGTTCAATAAACAGTAGGAAAACACGTACATGTATGTGTGTGTTTTGCTCTGATTGGAAATACTTGAAAGCAGTGCTAAGTTGTACTGTATATGTCACCTGGCATGGGCCTCACCTGCGTAATTGTAAATGGCCTCTCTCAGAACGAGTACTACGTACAGTAGGAGATCAGACTAACAGAATCAAAGACACACACACACACAATCACATTCACCGCTCGAAACGTCTTGACTTGGGTTCTTAAAGTAGCGGATTGCATTCTGTAATGTCTAGCATTTCCCAGCACACAAATTATGCATGACCAATAATGTACACTCTCAATTAACAGGGCTATAAACTTATGGGGTGTCAAAACCGAGGGGCATCAAACCTCTTTGGGTTTTTTTGTCGATAAAATGTTAGGAGGTGAGGCATTAAAAAAAGGGTTCAGCGTTGCCCCAAAGTTAAACATATTAAAACTTGCGAACACATTTTAACAGATATATGTACACATACTTTTCCTGAATTCTGACCACTTGATGAAATTTTAATCATACCCAGACAATGTAACTTACGAGAATTAACTGTCTCTGTTAAAGGTCATCAGTATTGGCCCCCAAATATGCTAGGAAGTCGAATAATGGTCACTCATGCTCAAACGTCAAAATACATTTTTGCCACCCTAGATACATATGTGAATAATTAACAGAGTCAGAACCTTCCCAGAAAGTACTTTTTGAAGACTTCTAGCAATTTTAAGCAAGCTAACAATTTGGGCCAATACTGAAGAACTCTACATAAACATTTGTGTTTTTATAGGATAACAAGATTGCGTACTGAAGTTTGAGTGACCATAAATTGACTTTCTAGCACATATTCCAGTTATGATAATGACCAGCCATGCACTTTCACAATCAGTACATGATGTCATCAGCTCTACTGACAAGCAGGAAGGCCACTATTAAGCTCTCATGGCAATTCTTCACTCTGTACACTACAGAAGTTCCTGCCATGGCTGCATTTCAGAGCTTTCCTTAGAGTCAGATTCGAGTACCTGATTATCTAAGTTGAATCACTAGAGTCTGGTCATATGTTAGAGTCTTTTGTCCTTCACCATTCAGAGACTTGAGTCAAGTTGAACCTTTTGTCCTTTACCATCAGTGACTTGAGTCGCATTAAGGTCTTTTATCCTTTACAAATCAGAGGCTTCAGTCGAGTTGATTCTTTTGTCCTTCACCATTCAGAGACTTGAGTCGAGTTAGAGTGTTTTGTCCATCACCAATCAGAGACTTAAGTCAAGTTGAGTCTTTTGTTCTTTACCAATCACAGACTTGAGTCAAATTGAGTCTTTTGTCCTTTACCAATCAGAGACTTTCAGAGTCAAGTTGAGTCTTTTGTCCTTTACCAATAAAAGACTTGAGTCAAGTTGATTCTTTTGTCCTTCACCATTCAGACTTAAGTCAAGTTGAGTCTTATGTCCTTTACAAATCAGAGGCTTCAGTCGAGCTGATTCTTTTGTCCTTCACCATTCAGAGAATGGAGTCGAGTTGAGTCTTTTGACCTTTACTATTCAGAGACTTGAGTCAAATTGAGTGTTTTGTCCTTTACCAATCAAAGACTCAAGTCAAGTTGAACCTTTTGTCCTTTACCATTCAGAGAATGGAGTCGAGTTGAGTCTTCTTTCCTTTACCAATCAGAGACTTGAGTCGAGTTGAGTCTTTTGTCCTTTACCAATCAGAGACTTGAGTCGAGTTGAGTCTTTTGTCCTTTACCAATCAGAGACTTGAGTCAAGTTGATGTCTTTTGTCCTTTACCAATTTGTGACTCGAGACCAGTTGAATCTTTTGCATCCAAAGACTGGAGTCAATTCTAGAGTCACTACAATCAGTACTCGAGTCAACTTGAGTTATTACAAACACTTGTAAACAATGACAATTCAAACCCATGATGCAAAATAGTGACTAAAGGACACCAGTTTCAACTAATAGAGTTGTGTAATATTACTTTCTGTTACCCCTGACAACCAACCTGTCTGCCAACAACGAAAGTTACACAGTTAAATACAGTAGACTAAATGCTATTTGAGGTTTCAAAATGACCTCCAATGAAATTGAATACCTGTAACCAAAGAATCGAAACGACCCTCACAAATGACTTTCTAAAACAACTTGTCCAAAAACTTTAACTGAAGAAGCTGTCTTTTTTGCATTTTCATGTATTAAAATAACAATGCGTACAATTCTAGTGACATACTGTACATCCTACCAGTTCCACTACGTAACTCTCTTAAGGATCCGGTGCTGTACGTACATCAGTCATTTCATGACAGATGTTTTGAAGTATTTCATCTCATCAAATACGGCGCATTCATCTGATAGATGACGGACCTGATCCCCAAATGACAACAATGATTTCTACCCAGTAGGTCAAAGTTTAACTTGGACAGGCTATTCCATATCTGATATTGTAGGTTACCTATGACCTATTAGCCTACTGTACTGTACACATATAGCCTATTAATACTAATGTAACACACTTGCTCAATGTAACCACTATACAACAGTAAACAACATCGCACTGTGGGTTCACCATGTGGTATTCACAGTACACAACAATGTACAGACATTGTTTGAAATAATGATGCATAAACAGACTGGTCATATATCAAACACATACAGTATGCAGGGAAAATTTGTATTGGTCCTCAAGTCATCTGAGACGACAAAATTTCTGTTCGGAGACCAAAATCAATTTTGGAGGTCGTCAGGCGAATTCACTAGATATTTTACATCAAATTCAAGTTGCATTATAACTAAATCCCTCCCTGCCCTCCTTCCCCCCCCCCCCCCAAAAAAAATTAAGCAAAATGGTGGTGTTGTCCTCTATCATTTTGGAGACACTGAAAAAGAATAATAATAATATTTAATAAAAACATTGATAGTAGGCCTATGATCCACCCAAAGGAGAGTTTTACTGGCCCAAAACCTGGTGTTCTATTCAGCAAACCTACACATCTCTCCTACAGTGCACATACTGGTCATTCTTTGTGAATTTTTTTCACACAACCAAATTTGCTGTTTGGAAAACCAAAATGTAATAAGCCTGGTTGTCCACGGAAAACCAGAAAAAAAGAAAAATGAAAATTGCAATCATATAAAAATTTTGCCTTGGTATGAGTAAACCTTCTTTAGCAAAGACAACTATTACCTTGTAGTTTATAAATCTTTTTTAACAAAGTTTAACTAATCATTCATTTAGTAGTTACTGATGATATAGAAAACATTGTACTGTGTTTACATGTGCAGTATGTATACAGTACTAGACCTCCCGGACGAGCCCACGCATTACAATATTAATTAATCAGAACAATATTAGTCACGAGGTACTCTAAATAAACTACTGCAAAGTGTTATCACAGATGTGGGAGTGGGACATTAGTGAATTTAGGTATAAAGCAATGGTTTCATTTCTTAGATTTTATGCAAAGTTTAATTCCTCTTGCTAACATGATAGAATTCAATTACATACAGGGAATATTTATCCAGTAATATTGCATCGCAAAATGCCCTACACAAAATGATCAACTTGTTAATAGTGTACATAAAGATGTCTAGAGCAGTTTTATACAGAGGGACTTGTATATTGTATTAAAAAAAATAATAATAATAACATAGCCTTCAAAAATAATACACAAAATGATCAACTTGTTAATAGTGTACATAAAGATGTCTAGAGCAGTTTTATACAGAGGGACTTGTATATTGTATTAAAAAAAATAATAATAATAACATAGCCTTCAAAAATAATACACAAAATTTTGAACACTGATTTATTCCCTGCAACTATGATTTTGTCCTGTAATACAAACAGCCTTTTATTGTTCAGTACAATATTTCGTAGCATCTTCAACAAATATGTGGTACAAGGGCCTGCAAATTTAAACTCTACAAGTATGCTGATTTCACTGCAAGGATACCTACTTAGTACTTTGCAAGTAATTATATCCCTCAGAGGCTCAGACTAATTAATCAAATTGGGTCACCCACATGCTCTGCTGCTACGAACATTAGCCACAAAAACGACTTACTGAGATTAACAATTTCGCTGGTGCTACTCCACTTTGGCTACGGTACATTCTTATGCATGAATGACTCCTGAAATTTGTCCAAAAAACAGGACTATTCAAACATTTGCATTATATTTGAGTAATCAATTTAATGTACTGTATGCATTTTTGTATGTATGTATGGGTGTATGTATGTAAGAATGTGTGTACGTATGTACGTATGTATGTATGTATGTATGTATGTGTATGTATGTATGTATGTACGTACGTAGGTACATGTGTAGGTACGTATGTATGTAATTTGTACATACATACGCACGTACGTATCTATGTATTGTACATACAGGTACATACATACGTACATACGTATCTGTGTGTGTGTGTATGTATGAAGAGATCTAGTGATCTACACATTTTTCTGTTGACTAAATATAAAGACATTTCTCAAAGCTCTGCGCATAAAACAAAGTCAGTTTCCATAAGTGGAACGACATGCTCCAGCTTCCTGTGTTCATTTCCAAGTCAACGGCTGTTGTTATTTGGCATGCATACATGTCTGTATGTTGTACATGTGTGTGTGTGTGTGTGTCTCTGTAGAGGTATGTTTGTTTCTTTTTCCCTTACTTTCCCTTCCTTTCCTCCTTATATTTTATTGTTTTTTTGTTCGTCACTTATCACTTCAATTTATCCTGTCGTATACGTTGTAAAATAAACTAATGGTCACTATCGTTTTGAAAAAGAATTTTCCAGGGATAATCTGTGCACAGTTAATTTCAAAGCACTGAGTTAACAGAGAGTGGATACGGGCTCGACAACAAACTGAAAGGTGTTTATGATTACCAGAGACTCAGACATCAATGATAACAGAGTTATAATTCTAGCATGCACTTCACACACAATTTCAGTTTGAAAAACATCCAGGCTGTTATTACTAACTGTCTTCAGAGCGGTTTTGAGTTCGTTTCTAATTCATCCTATTTGCGTTAATAAACAGGATAATCCTCGGTTATGCTGAAGATCTGAAGATTAAGCGATCTGAAGTGGTCTGAAGGTTAAGGTAACATATATACGAATCCCCATATTTGCTTTGATACTGTTAGCGGCTCACACCACTTTGGAACTTACCAAACATTTATTTTATACATAATATTTTGTACACTGTCTTATACGTAAGTAGGCTCTCTGATATTTCAACAGCCGATCCAGGCAATTCCATGTTGCTCCCTGGCGGGTCACGATCCATCTGACATTTAACGATAGTTTTAATGACTTTTCCCTAAATTAGTCAATTTGCTGATTGCAAAGGCAAATCTACTAACCATGTAAGTTAAAATGGCCAAACTTTCTACAAAAAACATTGTGCTATATCTCAAATTTGATAAGATCATAATGCATAAAATACTCTCTACACTGTAAAATTTAGGAACAAGACCAGACTCAATGTCTTGCCATCTTGGGTAAATGGGCTCTGTGCTCAACGAGTGTGAAATATCCGCGGCATAAATTTGCATATTCGAGTTGACTGCTAACATTTGCATTTATACTGTCAAATTAATGTGTACAGCAGAATCCCCCAAAATTTAATGATTTTAGGGATTTTTTTTAAAAAGGGACGATACTTACCTGTCTACGACTCTACGTCAGTACTATTCCAATCTACCAGCCATGAAGTTAAGTGTGGTAGTAGAGTGGGAGGTAGGTAAGAGGGGAATAGATTAAATCTTTATAAACCATCCATCCGTTTCAGACTGGGGACAGCGTTAAACTATCAGATTAAAGCTGCTGTATCTACGCGTGAAGTACGATAGAAATAGAAGTGTGACCTGAGAATTGGTTCTACTGTAGGCATTAGGCAGCTGAGTAATAAAATGGTTTATTTAATATGCAGACTAGGTAGAAGATGAAAGTGAAATTGTTGTGAGGAGACAGGTAAGTATGAGAATCTGTCTTTGCAGACATTACATTGAGTTGCATTTTAGTGCTGAATTTTGCCTTAAATGTGGTGATAATGTACCATACTCCACTGTTTAGAGTAAAGATAAGGTAACTGAAAATTGAGAAACTTCACCAAAATTTGTAAAACCAAGATACCAGTGGATCGAAAATTACTGTTCTGTAGGTAGCCTGGAATTATCACTGCAAGCCTTTGCGAATGGTAGTAACTGGAAGGACAGTGACCCCGAAGTAGGTCAGGTGGAGGGGGGGGGGTGTTAAAAGGTTTACCTAGTCTTGTAAAGCTACATAGATTTGAGTGCGTACATACTGTAGCAGACAGTTAAGATGGTAGTGAAGAAAATGTATACTGTACCATACTCCACACTGTTAGAGTAAAGATAAGGTATCTGAAACTACAGGGCCACTACTCGACTCTTGCAGGTCCCTGCAGAAACGGTCAGCCAGTACATACGTACGTCCAGAAAAATCACAGTGCTCAGGAATGACAGATAAGATTTACACACATGACTTTTGTAGGTTTGGATACGTGTACACAAAACACTGTTAATGACATGAACTTTAACAGTAGGTGGAAACAAGCTTCTAAAGTGTTGCAATTGGATAACGGTGAATGACTCAGTAATATGGAGTACCCAAGTGGTTATAACCACATGCTATATATACAGGAAGTTTCGTGCAGGTTCTGAAGGGATATCCAGTTATGTGTGAATGCAAGGGTGAGGAAGTACGGGCAATCACCTGGAAGTAAAAATAGGCCAATGGCGGCACAGTGCAAAACAAAGGTACGAACAATATGGGTAGGTTAAAGGTAAAAAAGGTACACTGGGGTTCATAATGTGTCGCTTGGACACAAGTACAGTAAGAGAGGAGAGACTAGAACATAGCTCGGACAGAACATGACAACAACAACAAAATCCTCAGTCAATTGGTACAATATTTGAAACACAATAAACAAACTGGTCCTGGCATTGAAATGCAGGTAATGTAAGTTTTTCAAATGCATACATGTGGCTTTTTCTTATTTAGTTTCCCCCCAGAAAAGGCACTTTTACTTTCTGCCAGTAGACAAGGAATTAAGAAAATAGAAACACATGAATAGTTGAATAACAATCATCAGCAAAAATATTTCATGATTTGGCTACCTAACATTACATACGCCTGAGCATATCACTTTTTATTATTGGCAGGAATTATTGGGCTGCTCCCATAAACCTATATATCCAGTAACTGAAGTGTTATGTAGTTTAGGAAGATGCAAACTGGTGGCAACTTTGATTATAGCTAACTAAATTTGTTTTTAAGCACTCGGATGTTTTTACAGCAAGTGGCTACGATTGCGAATGTCTAGGCCTGCAGGATTGAGCTCTTAAGTTCACTTACGTACAGTAGGTACCCTTTCACCGATAACTTGCGTATAGAGTATCAATGAATTCATATGCCCTAGCATGATGCCAGCGATAAATATACGTATGCCAAAATGATTTGTCTGGTCATGTGATCCATTTGAAGTCAAGCACATCAAATTTGTACAGGTCTGCGTGTACAATGCACAGGATACTATAAACTATCCTGCACTTAATTCTAGGTAGGATCTCAATTTAAAGTCACTCGCTTAATAAATCTTTAAGCCATATAATCTTATCAACACTATATAAGCCAAACATTTCAACCTCTTTATTCAATGCAAAAGTTTTTGTAACATAAGAACTTGTATCTTGAGGTACTAAAAAATTCAGCAACTAAATACAGAGCATTAGATCTCAGTTTAAAAGAACACTCTAGACACAGTTGAATGAGAGAGTTAAGGAAAGCGAGCTGTAAGAATTTAAGTGACGACAAGTTAAGTAACAGTACATAAATAATGTCTGCGTTTACTGTGTATACATGTACATACTCTACATATTAAAATATAGATGGGAAACATGGTATTAGGGAGTATATGATCAAATAGTGTAAACTGTTAATTATATTGCAAAAAAATGTTATTTTATCTCAGTAAATACATTTCCTTGTTCACATGCATGATACAGGTCTGTAAATGTTCAAATAAGGTACAAACTGTTGGAAGAGGATATATTGTTAACTTTGCAAGCTTTACAAATAACTTTATAAGTACTGTCTGATGTGGTTTAGCCAAAAATATTAAATTCGGCTCTTGGTCTAAATGTCGCCTACATCCACACCATCCATGGAGGTATGTAGACTATCACAGTTTTAAACACACAGTGCTATATGGAAAGCTACGACATGCGCACAGCTGTACACCCAAATAAATCTAATATCAAATTTATCTGTCTCCTTCTGGTTATTCTTTAGACTGCACTGCAACAGACACTGTTTTGATAATCCCAATCATACCAAAATGTGTTAGTCTGTTGGGTATGACTACTATATATATGTTCAGAACTATGTAAAGTAGTTTGTTTCATATCCCAGTGGCCTAAAGTTGAAATAAATTTGAGAAATTGGGATGAGCATACGTCAATCTACTGGTTAGCTGTTTGTCGACCATAATAAAGTTGAGCAATGAGTTTGCAAGATATTGTACACAGAAGCTACGTGAATTTTGCTAACTACTGTAAGCAGACACAATAGTTGTTCAATCCAGGAAAAATAACAAGTTCATAAAAATCACAATTTAATTCTTTTCATGATGAAACATATCAAACTTTAACCGTCACTCATGTAAGGATTATAACAGCTTATTTTTCAGAGCTAAGTACTTCACATAGAATGATGACAATAATTTCTTTCCTGCTGAGGGTGATCATAGTTATGTACGGCTAAGTATAGTAGAAGGCAACACAGTATGAACACATTATAATACAAAATGAAAACCATGAAAAAAAACCTGAAGATATTCAAAAATTTAACACTTGGTTATATCATTTGGATATCGATATTGCTCAAGTATCAATAAACGAAAGCATACACAAGCCTTGATTTAAGACCCTTTTATTTTTCAAGCCTGTCCCATGGGTATGTTTAACTTATTATCATAATTAAAGCCTTACTCAGGCCTAGTTTAGACTTAAAACATTTCAGTATTAGTATTGCGGTATATCATTCTAAAGACTAAGGAATGGGCTAATGAGTAATGGTTGGTGCTAAGCTTGGACTCGGGATTCACATGGTACTTAGTAGCCCGTTCAATTCACACTCACAGTGATTTGCTGCTAATAAACGTACAGTAGAGCCTGGGCCTAGGCCTAGGTATTTTTCTTTAAGTCTGCTAGTTAATATCTGCTAAGTTTTGACTGTCTAGGAATTGAGAATAATATGATAAAGGGCCAGATAGCAGTCTATGAATGGAATCATCCAGTTATGTATAACAAAACCGAACTTATCCTAGACCTAGGCTAAAGTGAATATACGGCACAGGTACGTACTAAAGGCCTAGTCTGTCCTACTATTAGTAGTACTACATTAGTACAGTGCTTTTAGTACAAAGTTTGTAATAGTAGTTAGTAGTATAAGTAGCTCTTTGCTAGCTGCTGAGGTGATAAGGCCCTGCCTTGCCTCCCGTCTATGACGGTTTCCAAAGTCTTCATCCATACTCAGTGGCGAAACTTCTCTTACGGAATTACCAAAACTTACCTATCACATGCGCCAAATGGAAAAAGTATGCATACGGATGTGTTATTTTGAGAAGACTGATAGAACGGTTGCAGGTTTTCCAGTGGTTTCCGGTGACAAAATATTTCAGCAGTGTTCAGTAGACAAGGCCACGGGTGTAAAAATTCTTTATCTCTTTTCATGTAACCAGAATAGAACTGACATAATCTGCTATATAAATTGTTTTCGGTCGGATGTGTCTGGGTATGTCAGAGACCTTCGTACAATATGATAAACTTCTGAACTTTCCGATATATACGTTCGGTTATCACTACTTTATCTCGATAATTTTACTTTCCTTTCTCGAAATTTTGACTATAGCGAAATCTCTGCCTTTCATATCACAATTTCCTCTCAAAATGTGAACTTCTTTTCTTTAACTTTTTTTTTTTTTTTTCCACTTTTCCCTTTTCGACGTTGATTATTATACAAATAATGAATGGTTTCCATTCGTGCAATAGTGCAAATATTTCATGAGTTGAAAGATGGAATGTTCCATTCAACGAGGCGCAGCCGAGTTGAATGGAACAAATTACATCTTTCAACGAATGAAATATTTGCACTATTGCACGAATGGAAACCATTCATTATTTGTTTTATACAACACCCTCAAAATTGGATATTAAGATGGGTAAAATGCACTCATGCAACAGATTGTTTTGAACAGACAGGTTTCTCTGCTCTCTTATCATTGAAAAAAAGTGCTATCAAAAAAGTATAACCCATGGTTCTATTTCATAGAGTGGAATAGAGCGGATTTTGCATGCAATCAACGAGCAATTGACCAATCAAATGACCAGAATACAATTAGGTGTTGTATAAAATTATATATCCTCCAAATATTTACTGTGTTATGTCAAAGTTTCTGCTATTTTCTTACAATGTCTATTTTTATTTCTTAAAAATTTGCCCTCTGTTTATCGAAATTGTGACTATTTTAAAGAAATATCCATGTAATTGTTCGTCTCAGTTTAGTCCTTGCGTTGAAATTTATATTTGTGTAAAAGTAAGTTGGCCTGATGTTTCGATCCTAGCAGGATCTTCTTCAGAGGTTATATATCCTCCAAATATTTACTGTGTTATGTCAAAGTTCGACTATTTTCTTAACGGATCGAAACGTCAGGCCAACTTACTTTTACACATTCTATTACACAGGCCCACAGGCCCTCTAGTGGATAAGCAGTTTGCTAACAGTTTTATTTTATTTTGAAATTTATATTTATTTATTATCCTGAAAATTCAACTGAAATTTCGAGTAAAAAGTCTACAATTTGACGCAAGGATTATGATGTATATGAAATCATAAAATTATTTCCTTCTGCAAAAGAGAGGCGAATAGGTCTCTAATGATTCTAGTCTATTGCGGGCAGCCAATGACCCAAACCACAAAAAGTGTGTTTTTTGGGGGGGGGGTGGGGTAGGGGTCCACTTCTAGCCTTGCTACAAAAAAAGATATCCATCCACATCAATATTGCCATATGTCTGAAGTCATCCTTCCATACTTTGAAAGAATATGGAAGAAATTATTCTGAATTGATTGAACTATATTAGCAAAAACAGTGACGATTTTCTCAGGTACTAGCCAGATCGATATATAGCTCTGGTAAGACTAAGAGACAGAGCCTATATATGGCTCTCGTGCGAGTCCCATTTTAGTGGTGGCGGTGTTTTTAAACTATTCCATAAATTAATTATCTTTCATGTGAAAGGCTTTTCCCAAACTGAAAGTCAGTTTCAACATTGTACTGGTACTACTAACACCAAAGATTTAGGAACAAAATGGTCCGGTTGAAGAACAGGTAAATTAAAAGATAATGACTTTATCATATGATCCTATATTACCGTGGTGCAAGACGGTCTCCGTCTTTACTTCAGTACTTTAATTTTATACTCATGAATTAATTTACGCTCTCTGCATTCATCATCTCGTATGGACTAGTTTCGCGACAACAGTATGGCTATATCGAACGGTAGTGGCTATTGACCCGGCCGCCGGGCCTCTAAGCCCCGCTCGCTATTCACCCGGCTGTAGATGGTACCATGGAAGTTGTGCACAGTCCTGGATCTCATATAAATTTACTGTGTAGGCCTACGTACGTACGTCAGGCAGGGCAAGCGCATGTGTTCAGTAGGCCGGGCTATTAAAGTCTGCAATTGCCTGCGCTGCGGATCATCAGCGGCGATCGACCCCCACACAAACAAACGCAATCGCTATTCTCCCGTGCCATTCATTTCGGCAGCCGGGTCGATAAGCCACACTGTTCGCTATTCACCCGGCGGCCGGGCCGATAAGCTCCGCTCGCTATTCACCCGGCGGCCGGGTCAATAGGCCCCACCATATCGAACCAATACCATGCAGTAGTATTAGAAATATTCTAGTAGTAAAGCATTCAGTACAGACTACAGTATAGTAATAGCACATTCAACTACACAATGCGTATGCCCATTTCAGGTAACAAATAAGTGTAGTTTTTGCATGAATAATGTTGCTTCATGTCAGTGGTAGTTATGTTAATTTCCCACAGTTTAGTAAATACCAGGCCCCTATTTATACATGTTCTTTTGTCCTAATACTTCATAAGTCAAGTGTGTGCTGGAAAGTCTGGTAAGCAGGACTTACGTATCATTTTTAAGCAGAAAAATTGGTAAAAGTTATTGTCAATAACTTATAAAGTTTACTTCCATCTTAATATTACACTTTTGTTGTCAAGGAGAAATACCTCATGGAGATTTTGCAGAACTCTGCACTATATTGACCATGCTAGTAAATTTTTTGCAAGAAACTTCCTTTACCCAACATGTTAAGTTCAATAGGAATAAAAAAGAAGGACCTTTCCTTTCACTCATTTTTAGGTACTTCCTATGTAAGGTCATCTTCCCATCACCAGATGAAAGCAACGAAATGTTGACTAGCCAAGAATTTCGAAGAGCGATCGAAAAAGCTGCTAGAGAAATCTTTGGGGAGTTTGGACTTGGCATTGTGGGCAACCGGTTACGAGGTATGCCCTCTGGATGTTATGGTTTCAAAGTTTTCTAGAGGATATGTTGGTCACTCTAGTGATCTGGGGAAGGCAGATATTGGGAAGGCTGTGTTTCTTGTATTTCTAATGAAATTTGCAAAATGAAACAATGCAATCCTAAGTTTGAAAATGACCTTAGCACAAATTGTTTTGTCTCTATCATATGCTTGATGCTCTTACATTGTTTCGTCATCGGAAACTCATTTCCGTACTATTTTAAGAAACCAAACAAGTTTGTACCGTAACATAGAGGTTACATCGTTTACCAGAAAAATATGTAGTCAGAGCACTTGTTTTTGATGCTCTGAAATGACTTGCATCTTTATAGATGCCTATTAACAGGTTCTAGCATATTTTTTATAGCTATTCATTGGTTGAAAAAGGTACAGAATTTTAAAGGGATACTCCCAGGTGGAAAGCTATATTCACCAGATGAAAGAGGAACATGTTCTATTAGCATCCTGGTGAGAATTGCGAGCAATTCCTGCGTTCCCATTCCTCAAGAAAGGTTCTGCAACAGATTCTTTCATCCATGAAAGATGTATATATTATGTCAGGGTGTTTGGCATTTTAAAAGTTATAAGGTTCTTCAAAGCTGACCTGTGCTGATTGAACGATCTGTCAACTTCTCTGATTTCCCTGTTTTCATCATTTTCTGTAACTTTTTTCTCTGTTTAGTCATAAAAGTGAACTCTCACTCCAAGACGGCCATCATCAGAGTCCAACACAGAGCCACGAGGATGCTGTCACAGCTATTGCCGTTCATAAAACAACATCAGAAGACAGATGTCATAATTCAAACGCTTCATGTCACAGGTGAGAGAGATGTTTTACCCGATATTGACAGAGATGTTTAACCACCCGTTGAGTAAACCTAAACGTAAAATCTGAAATAATTAGAGCATCTAAAAAAAAATATAAAAAAATAAAATTTCCATATGGTTTCATCAATCTTGTGTGGTAAAACCAACCATGCTAGGTGATACCACACAAGGCCCTGTGACAAATCTCCTTGCACTGAAAGTACAAGGTTTAATGTTGATAATATAGTCCAAGAAAGAATAAGGACTTGAGTTCAAGTAATGTTTCTGTTCCAGATTTCAAGATATTCCGCTCTGAAATAAATCCTACATCTCAGGAATGCTCCTTTAGAATCTAACTTTAATAAGATAACTCTTGTGCAGGTGCAGGCTTAAAACCTTTCTCCATTATTTTATAAATTCTAGTTGCCCAACCCAAACCTGTAGCATTAAAGGCATTGAAGACTCGCCCCAAACCGCGTGCGGCCATCTGAAAAAGTTAACTATCTGTTGCTTGCAAGTGGCGTTTTGTTTGTGTCGCTACAAAATGCAGACAGTAATGAACTGTGATACCTTGTTATGTTTAGCTGGACCTGAGATGTCCATCGCTGTATCGTTTATACACTGTGCTGTGGGTATTGACCGCAGCTGTATGTACTGACTGTACACTAGTGTCTAATTACCGACGGTAGCAAGCTGTGTGTGTATTTTCTGGATCGATGGTGGTGTCTAACACTTCTGTTACACCTCATCCGAAACTAGGTCAGATTACCGGCATTAGACGTTTCTTTTTTGCGCGAGTCTTCACACCCTTTAAATTCATATGAAAAACAGAGTACCCTACTCTGACATTCCGTACCACTTAAGCCTTGACTAAGTTTTATCCATTTAAAAATGGTGTTACTGTACATGGTGTTGCAATGACAGTTATATTCTTAAAGTTTAAATTAATAAATATTGTTATCATCTTCAGAGATTCCGATCAATAGATTATCTTTCTTCTTATCATCTTTCGCTGACTCTCATGCAGTGGTTTCTGTCATTCCCTGCTACACTGCCAAAATAAGTTTTGTTTTTAAACCCTTACAACAAGAACTTTTAAAGGACTTTTTACTGATCGTTCCTTGGACAACCAGTTCTTGGCTGTTGGTTGTACGAAAAGGGGGTACCAAAACAACAAAGAATGACTGATATGTACACTGTAGAGAGAGGTATAGGTAGGGTGAATAGAATACCAGTTTTGGGTGAATCATATGCCTACCAGTATTTTTGTTACCGGTGCATTTATTTATTACCAGTATTTCGGTATCTCCAAAGTATTGGAAGATGATACCAAGGTATCATTTTACCAATTTGAGGGTATTTAGTTAAAGTGCAATGTGAATTTAGTTTAACAACCAGTCGTCCAATCTGATTGTCCGTACAGAAATTTACCCCGAAGAAGGGATTAGAATATCTTATCTTTGCCAACTGAATACCAACATATCTTTCAAGCATGTACAGTACTAATGACTCATGAAAGCTATCCATGGAATGGAATAGCTTTGTCTTTCCAGGTAAGTACTACATTGTCCATCCTTGGAATATCCCTTTGACATGTAAGCATTACTTCCAATAATAACCATTTGATTTCATCCTATTTTGTGATTTATTTATTTGTTTTTTGGCTTCTAATGCAGGAACGGTGGCCACTTGTCAGAAGGCATTGATCAAGTATGAAAGAAGAACTTTGCTGGAGTTACTAAGAAATACTACAAATAAAGGTTGGTCATCCTCTTCTATTTTTACTATATACCAAATTATTTCCTTCTTAATAATTCTTCTGGATTCACGGATGAAACTTAAATCTTGGGAAACGTCGTCCAAGTAAAATGGGTACAGCTTGGCTCCGCGCTAGAAGAAAGGAAGTGCGCTCCTCTTGTAGACAGCTCCAGTGGCGGAGCGTCCATACAGTCAGAGGGGGCCGATGCCCCCCCCCCCCCGATGGACTCAAATAGACTGCTGGTGCCCTTTTCAGCTTTTTACCACTTTTTACTTATTCACGATTATTGACTTTTTTATTGCGCTCTCAAATACTTTTTGTTGGTGTAATTTTCTGACAAAATGGCGATAACACCTATTTCTTCTTGGTTTATCTGCAAATTAGCAAGGCCCGGAAAGGGTCATTTCCGGTGATCTAGGGAGTGTCTTTACTCAAAAAATGTCTGTATGCTCCGCACCAACCTGTGGTGGCACTCTGCTTAGATAGTGTTGAAAGCGCCCCTACAGACCATTCTCGCCCCCCTGACCAATCCCCTTAGCTCCACCACTGGACAGCTCAGTTGCCTTTCGACAATGACAACTTCAGGCCAGATTTTTATATTCAAATTCGGTACCTCAGCTGTGATTCCTGTGGAATTGTTTCGTAATTCAAGGATGAAGTAGAGATATTTCCATTAAAAGGAAGGAACCTTTCTGGAGGTATTTCAAACTTTGTTGTGGTGGTACTTTAAATGCAGTAAAGCCAGTTTGTGCTGTTTCGATATATTGTTTTGGCCGGGAAATTACACATAGCTCACATCTCTAAATGTTATCACTACATGGTGTAGGTTCCAAACATCGTGGCATAAAATTAATCCACGTGGGAAGGGAAGGCTAAAGGGAGGGGCCAGATGGGGAAGAGAAGGCTAAAGGGAGGGGCCAGATGGGGAAGGGAAGGTTGAAGGGACCAGGTGGGGAAAGGAAGGCTAGAAGGAGGGGCCAAGTGGGGAAGGCTGGAGGGAGGGGCCAGGTGGGGAAGGCTGGAGGGAGGGGCCAGGTGCCGAAGGGAAGGCTAGAGGGCGGGGACAGGAAGGGAAGTGAAGGCTTTAGGTAGGGACCAGGTGGGGAAGGGAAGGCTGAAGGGAGGGGCCAGTTGGAGAAGGGAAGGCTAGTGGGAAGGGAGGAGATGAGAAGGGAGTGAAGAGGGAGGCAGGGAATTGATGAACTGTTCAAGTAGATACTTTCACCTTTCTTGTACTCCCAATTGGGAGAGTAGTACACGAGTATACAGCAGCCAGACTATAGGCCATCATAATACATAGTGCTACATAGGATTTAAAGTGATGAGTTTGTATCAGCCACCAATAGTACAGTGTTCAAACCAACAGACTTGCTATATAGCTTTGAATTTGAATGCATTAATATATGTACATATTCAACACTGTAAAACTAAAGATTTAGAGATATTTTTTATCGATTTCACTAATTAATATCATTCCAGATCATAGGAAGAAAATCCAGGAAGCCTTGTTGAGCTGCACGTTGGACTTCCAGGGACAGAAAATTGCGAGCGACAATGATAATGACGGTTTTACTTGATGTCGTAGAATATTACATTTCTGGGTTTACAAGTCATCTCCTCGAAGAAATTTCACAAATGGCTGTAATCTGTCGATGACGGGAGGATGCCGATTAGCTACTCTTGTCAGAGAGTCTACGAGAAGGGATTCCTTTCTTTGCCCGGCAAAAGTGAAATTTTTACAGAGAAAGTCTCGTCAAAGTCGCATGGCGAAGGAACAAACTGCTGACTAACTTTATTTACAGATTATAGCTGTTGCATTTTGGTCATAATGGTGTCATGAGAGAAAGATTGTGACTTGTACAATGCTTGTAACTGTTGAATCATTTCTTAATGGAATTCCATAAAGCTCACCAGATATGTTCTGGACAGTGTTTGCTTGAAGGTCCCACAGAAAAAAACATTCACTTGGGGGGGGGGGGGGATATTCTGCAATATATCCTGATACTTCTCGCAACTTTGCACAATGACTGTAGTTACACAACTTGCCAATAACAAGCCGGATATTATAAAGATTAGTTGATTTCTGTTAGGAGTAATGTGATTGGTCAAATCTTCACAAAAAGAAAACACTGACTTCATTAGTGCGGCACTGCTTGATTTAGTTTCTCTTTTTGCAACACAACATTTTCAGTATGTCAGTATCTTTGTCCTTGTGATCATTTGTGACATCCATTGCCACTTAAGTTGTTCTTTAGAATGGGTTATATGAAGACACCTAAATTTGCTAGGTATGCTAAACTGGTCACAAATCATCATCTTTGTATTATCTGCTCATGGTGTCGGAAAAGTTTACATTTTTTGCTGTATATTTAAAGCATTTATTTAAGCAAAAATTAGAGCAATTTTGCTGTTATACACAATTTCCGCTATCGTCCGTTAAAGGGATATTTCCACTGGCAGACGATGTGGCTCTTATATGGAAAAGAAAATATTCTATTCTGTTAGATGAAAACCCCACTTTAGTATCTCGTCCCAAACTCAAGATATGGTTGATTGAATTTTAACTATTTTAACTGGCTAAACCAGGCCTCCATTCTTTGCCTGGACTGGATTACAGTATGCAGTCTATGAGGTCATATTGGCAAATGTTCTTGAAAGGCTCTTCTTTCTCTTTACAATCTTTTTAGCTGTTTATCATCGAAACTTGATGCATTGGGAATGTTTGCCTAGCTGGCAATGTTCTCTGTATTTAGAATTTCATCAAAATGCAACATGTTTTGGTGACTTCCCAGGTCTGTGAATTTCCACTGACCCAAGTTTGAATGGTCGCCATCTCTGTATCCATCAACATCGTAGATTGATCATCTCACATGCTTCTGCTCCAATACATGAACATGAAACATTTTGTAAACAGTTGCTGTCATGGATTTTGTAAATTGATCGAAGATGATTTAATATCAAAGCACTTTATAATTGCCGCTATTCTGTTCTATTTTCTTCGTGTGTTAATAGTGTTAACTCTTGTGTTGTGTCTTTTATATTTGGAGGAAACTACAAAAGTTCAATCTTAGTTTACCATTTGGTGTTCTTCTGGCACACTGGGTAAAAATACTGCTTTTCTAGCAATTTTTGAAAAAAAATTGTGTACATGTGATTAAAGGTCATCAGAATTGCCCTCAAATATGCTAGAGATTTTGATAATGGTCACCCATACAGAAAATTCCAACAAGTATTTTGCTTCGACTGCCACTCTGAAGTTACAGACTTAGACATTTGTCTTTTCTAATTATCCTCGATGGCTGGGACTACTTTGGAGGATCAGAGCTTCTAGCCTACGAATGTGCATTTAAAAACTTCTGGCAATTTCAGCATGCTTAATTTTGGCCAGTTTACTGACGACCTTTAATCTTTATGTGAAAGTGCATCTCCAGGGTGGTGACATGTAGAGTGTAAATCATTTATTACTTGCTCATAACTTCCATTACAATCTGATTCTTGCTAAGACTTGGTAGTCTTGATAAACTTGCTGTGCAAACCTCAAAAATCTACTATTACTGGCTACTATTACATGCAATACTGCAGGATCGTGGCAAACCGGTTCCACGAGAAATAATTCCAAAAGACATCCTTGCTCTGAGAAACTGAAAGCCTGAGACTCATTTAATCCTCAATATTGACAATTTAAATGTCGGGAGATATTTGGAAACTTCAGGATAGTACCTTCAAGATATCGTTAAGCGTGATAACATTTGGGGCCAAAAAATGAAACGCAAGACACAAATAAAACAGAGAGAGATTAATTATTCCTGATTGGGAAACTTCTATTGATACTAAAAGTTATTTGCATACAATGTTCTCTGAAACAATGTTGATTCATAACATTGATGCTAATCTTGCCCGAACCATAGTTTTGTGTGTTAAACCAGTATTTTCACTCCAGGGTCGTACTGTTTGCTGTTTTCACTGCAAGCTGGAAACCACAAGAAAAATAACCCACGAGGAAGTGAGTGAAACAATTTTTGTTTTTCCTTGAACCAACAATGGTAGAAAAAATCATATCCTACAAATATATGTAATCATATCAATCATATCATATCTATACGGATTAATGATCAGATAAATCGTTAAACATTAAAACTCGAACGGTATTCAAAAGCTCTTCATATCAAATAACACAGAACGTTCCCATACATGCTCCTAAAACCAACAAAAAAAAACACCCCAAAAAACAATGTTATCATGTGCTAACCCTTCCTGATAAATTTGAAAAGAAAGTGCTTGTATATCTTCATTGTACTACACTTTTCACAATTTGTTGAAAAAAGAAGTGTGCAAAATTAATTTCAACTTTGGGTGAACAACAAATTTTCAGAAATTTGAAAGAGAAAATACAGAAACCGAATAAAAATGGTTCAAATTGCAGATCGAGAGTAAACTACAAAAAAAAAAAAAAACAGATTGTCATAATAGCTTTGATATTCGTTTTGTATCTAAAGCTAAAGTGTATTAGGTAAATCATGAGTATCATTTGAATGAAATCTTACAAATTAAACAAAAAATGGTCTAGCTCTACAAATTAACCAAAATATAACGTTGTTGATCCAAATTCAGGATTCGTTGGAGGAACAGAAAAAAAAAACAAAAAAAACTCGCTCTTTAAAACTAATATTGCTAGCCCTTTCTACAAGTGTTATGTAATAAACTATTATCCAACAAAACACATTTTAATAACACTCATTTACTCAAAATCAGAAGGGCTGGAAATCAAAAGGTCGATTAAATAATAGATTTAAGCAAGTAGTTACAAATATTACTAGAAATTAATTAAGGAAATTTTTTTTTTTTTTTTTGAGTGTGTGTGTTGCTATGCCTCAACGTATCAATTCTGGTTCTGAAAGGACACTAAATGTGGATGGAAGGTTTTGCTAATCAAAACGAAAGGCAAAAAATGACTTCACCTTGTTGTCATGTCAACTACAAAGCAGACGCCACTGTAGGAAATTGGTTTCAACATCCTTATGACGTCATCACACATTGACGGTCGACACATTTTCTTAACTTTCACGCACGGTAAAATATTAACCTTTCAACGTCAAAATCTAAATTCCTACCGTTCTTTTACTGAATACATTTTGTGACACCATCAGGTAGGTTTTGTTTACAAACCCTCAAGACACTGAAGAAGATAACACAGCAATTGGAGAATAACATTAAAAAAAAAAATATGGAAGGAAAATTTTTTTTTTTAGAGAAAACGGAAAGGGACAAACATCTTCACAGAGATTCACTTCAGCGTCCCAGAAGATCCGGCCAGAAGAAAAGTTGGTTGTCATGGTGAAACACAATCAATGAAATCACGACGATACAATCGCAATGAAGGGAAATTTAAAAATTAAAGAACATAAAAAGTTGAAAATAATCACACTTCATTTTACAAGTTTTGACTATCAAAAATGCCGATATAAAAAGATGGTACGAAAATTACTAGAAGAATTTTGCCGTGAGATTTTGGCCAGAGGGGATGCGAACCTTTAACTTGAACCTCGCACAGAACCCACCACACTCATTTTGAGAGGGATTGGTATGATTAGTACAAGATATCCACACAGGACCATAAAATTTATGAGTTTGCTTGGAGGGCACTTTATCACTGACAATACAAGGGAGTGAAGACGGCATAACTTGGGAAATTGTTTTCTTAGCATGGACAGATGTAGGCTAGCATTTTCAATTTTTTTTTCATCAATATTCATTGAAGAAAAATTAAATGGGGTACATTTACTTTTGACAGTATAAGAGAAATCTGACCAAAGTGGACAAATCAAACCTTACAGATAAAGTATTAATTTTACCTTTAATAACCAAATACTTTAATTTCAAATTGTGACAGAAAGATTTCATTTTAATTTTGCCTTTCCAATTTTTTTTTTGTACTTCTTGTCTCAAATCTTTGTTGAATTATGCATTTCTTTTCTTTAATATGCTCTAATTTGTTAATTCTCTGTGTCATTAGCAAATCGTTTTGTTTTTCTCCCAATAAATTTTGATTCCTAATGGAGCTTACATCAGCAAAACGTGTATACAGTGGGCGTTCCTCAATTAACGATACTAAAACCAGTATTGTGAAAAGTCTATTCAATTCTGAATTTCATCAGGCTCAAGAAGTAGATTTCAGTAAATTACCCTCTTTATTTCCAGGACTACTGCCTACTGATTCATTTTTAAAAACTTTGATGATTACTACAATTTTTATGTGTTTTTTCTTCTTCCCTTTTTTTTGTTGTTTTTTTGGCATTTTCAATAGATTTAATTCTGTGCTCATCAACAATGAATATATTATAATCCGAAAATCTATGTTTATTATTTTTTTGCCCAATTGTAAAATGAACACTCAAAACAGCTTTCTTATACAGATGGACATTTCTCACACAAAAAAATTACTAAATTCAATATATTAATTTCTATTGATAGAGTCCCCCCTCAACACATGACACCAATAACTTTCACCTGGGATTTTGGGGAGATTACTCCCAAATTAGTTGTCACTCTCGTTTCACGCCAGTCAGTTTTGTAATGCTGTCGTCATAGTGACAACGACGACGTGTAAAATCACAAAAACAAACTCTCCAATCTTTTTTTTTCTTTCCCCTACTGCCAAATTTCTTCTTGGATCCTAACTCTTTGGACATGATCTTATAAAGGACTTGGGACGCTTTTTACATCAATCCACTTTCTTCGGCTGTGAAGGACCCCAGCTATCCAAGCCTGTATTTGCATGGAATGGAAAAGAAGAAGGAAAGAAAAAAGAAGAAAAAAAAGAAAAAATAGAATGAAAACATAGGACAGAAGATGCAAAGAAATGAGCAGTTTTGACCTTTGAGAGCATGAATATTCAAATACAACATAACAAAAGAGCTAAAACACTTCATGGAGAAGGCTACTTAACGAACCTACGTGATGACCTACGCAGATGAGACGCCGAGAGATATGAAACAAATAATGACATTTGAATTTCCGCGAGGGAAAAAGCTCGACTCAGAGGGCATGTGGCTTGTTGGGTAAGAGAGCAATGTAGTCGACTTTATAGAAAGTGAGTCTGACTGCAATATGTTAATGCAACCAAAGGGGCCAATACTCTCCCACTAATACCCTGTCCCTCCCCCACTCCCCCCCCCAACCCTCCTCATCTCCCCTGTTTCCCTTTCCTATCAGACTTGTCTGGAAAAGGAAGATGGTTTCATTACCTAACAAATTAGTCATTTCAAGAAGCCCTTGCATTTCAAGAAAGCTAACACCATCACCAACAAGCACCCTGCTGCCCCCCGCCCCCCGCCCCCTTCAATCACAAAACTTTACATCCCAACAACTGTCATTTTTAGACGAAATTTTTTTGGCAATCAAATACCAAACTTATGATGTTGGAAAGATAACACACCAAGGTGTGAACAATACAGTATATTTGCAAGTGACGTATAGCCATGATTGTGGGTCGAATTGGGGGGGGGGGGGGTAGTGTGGGTATCAGAAATTTTTGCTGAAGCCCCATTTTCTTGGCAGGAAAACCTTCAATTAGTTGCATGATTCACTGAGAACAAGGACAAGATATGACATGTATGTATAACAGTGAACTTGAAACAATCATCACAAACTACCCTGGAATAAAAAGTAAAACAATTTTTCAAAACCATTAACTGGAGAAGAAAGGAAAAATGAAGGGAAATGATAAGTAGATTTAACTGAAAATTAAATTCAGCAAAATGTCAGCACACTCGAGAAACCTCGATCTATATCAAAGCGCTTTCCAAAGTCCAATGGATCTCAATGCATGGAGGCAGGTTGGTGGGTGGGAGGGGGGAGGGGAGGGGGAGGTTGTAGGAGAAGGGTGAGGGACAGCATAGTCTGACCAGGGCGTTTTTTTTTTAAATTAAATTAGCAGAGAAAATGCACTATTTAGAAAAATGGGTTAATAACATGTTTTCCACCACTGATGACATAGAGAGGGAATAGAAGCTAGCACCCTCCCTTTCTCCCTACCCCTTCCCCGCCCACCCACACCCCACCCACCCCCTACCCATCGCTTCAATGTATGAGCTAGCTATGCCCTTAACCTTTGTTCATGCACATACACACTGCTCCGGTACCAAAACACAGACAGCAAGTATGAGCAAAATTGTGCGTCATTAATCCCACAAATTTACATTATAGGAAATGTGAATCTTTAAATCTGATAAATGAAGTACACATTGGAAATTGTGCATCTTGATAGTCTGACAAGTAAAATTATGGGCAATTGTGGGTCTCTTATCTGAAGATTCCTCTGTTCACTGTCGTAGAACAAAGAAGGCTACTAATGAGTTAATCGTAAAGATTGACAGAAAGGAGAAACGCAAAAACAGGTATTTTTGTTTTGAGACCACACTGCGAATACTTATACACAGTATGAAGTGATACTAAGAAGCAGTGGATGAGAGAAGGAAGGAAATCCAAACTCCGAAAGAAATTATGACGATGATATAACAGCATGACAGAGGTTAGAGGTTAATGGTAAAGAAAAGGTTATAATAATATCAAGCAGACAATTGGAAAACAAAGATCATATCCAGAAATAGTAATCGTTTACGTCCTCCAGCCGAGGCAACGCACAGAATATCGTTTCAAATCTTCTTCGTTGGAACCTTCCAGCTTTCTGATATCTAAACAATATCAAAACATTTGTACATTTTTTCAATTTTTAATTGCCCCTCATACCCCCCAGTATGAACCCACTTAGTGATACATTAATCCCACTAGGTATCATCCTTAATACCCTACATAGCCACAATTTTTTGGGCTCATTTTCTTTTTAGGGTAAAAAATGCAGTTTGGAAGGACGAATGACCTTCAAAACATCTGACTTTAGGCTTATGCTAAAATTGAATATTGCAACCAGTTCATAAACATCAAATGATTTCTTAGTTGTAAGTGAAATTTAAAGGATCCTAAGTCGCTGAACAGTATAACATGATTGTGTATTAATCTGATGTATCCGTTCCCAAAATATCAAACTGAGATCTGTGGAGCTATACGCACTCATACCTTAACATCGAATCAGATTTGTGATTATTTTGGCAGGCTTATTGTCTACAGACTTTTGAACATGTGAAACCCTGTCTTCTCGTAAAAGGCTCCGTGATCGATTTTGTTCAATTTTGGATACAATTTGATACAGAAAATGCTATGGCAATGATATTCATTTGGCTTTACTAGTCCTCAAGTTTCATTTTGCAAAATAACAAGGATTAAAGGTTGACAATTCACTATTTGCATAGGAATTGAATGAAGTCATATGTTTCAATCTAAGATTCATAGAATTTGAATAAGAAAGTCCTTGCTATTGAATTAATTTTCATTTGGTGGAATGACCTATTAGGCTGGGCTTGATGTTGATCAAATGCAAACTATCTTTAGCAATATCCATTAGATATCCTGTTCATTTTTCGGGCTTTATTTGGAATGGGAGAGGATGGGTGGGGGAGAGTTGGCAACTCAACAAGCTTACTAAAATTTAACTGTAATGTTACAAGCATATGTTTTAGGTATTGAGGTATAGGTATCTAGGTGTAGGTATTTAGGTATCTAGGTGTAGGTATCTAGATGTAGGTATTTAGGTATCTAGGTGTAGGAATCTAGATGTAGGTATCTAGGTATAGGTATTTAGGTGTAGATATTTAGGGTGAAGGTATTTAGGTGTAGGTATTTAGGTGTAGGTATTTAGGCATAGGTAGTTAGGTATACCCATCTAGGTGTAGATAATTAGGTGTAGGTATTTAGGCATATGTATCTTGGTGTAGGTATTTAGGATTTTAAATGTAGGTATTTAGGTATAGGTATTTAGGTTAATTAGGTGTATCTATCAATCTATATATCTATTGTTACTTTGACATTTCTTAAACTTGTATTGTTGTACTTGTATTTAGGTATAGGTATCTAGGTATACAGTAAGTATTTAGGTTTAGATATCTATCTATTGTTACTTGGACATTTCTTAAACTTGTATTGTTGTACCATGTCCAAACTTTGTATTTCGTTAATACAGAAGGCCCTTAATGTAGTATTCCTGGGGTGCATGCCTCTTTTCTGAGTTCACAGATGTTTGCTTTCAGGCTTTGCAAACAGTTGCTTTAAAGGTCATTGGTATAACCTAAATAACTGCTAGAATGTCAAATTATGGTCACTTCTGCTCAAACTTTAATGCCTCCCTCACAGAATTTTACCATTTCCCAACAAATTAAAACTGTCCAGTTGAACATATCCTCTGAGTCTGTATACATTGCAGTGTCTGAACCATCAGAAAATTTCTTGATAGTTTTCAATTTTATTTCACGATCTTCAACAAACTTTACTGTTTCAAACATCGATGGAACTGATCGGGCAATTTTCATGCGGTTATAATTTGTCTGTTGACCGCTTTCCCTTACAAATGGATGGATGGAATTTAACATGCAGAAGCAGGAATAGTTGATTAACAAATGCGAGGTTTGCAGGCGAATAATGTCAAACTTTAACGAGTATCAAGCAAATATAATAAATAATTAAAAAAAATAACAACACTGCAAACAACATTATCATTCTTTTGGAGTCTTTATTACAAAAGATGTTACCAAGTCTGTAATACTATACAAAGAAGTTACTATCTTTTTTTGCCTGTTAAATTTTTATTTTAAGCTAGTTGAAAACTTTTTTCTAAATGCTGTTTCTGTTAACTAAGAAAGAGGATAAAAAATTTGTCAATTTCCAAAGATGACACTAAACCCAACATTATCTTTTCATCAACGTTAAACATTCCTGACATTGTAATTGTGTCTCAAAAATATATTAAGCAGCTAAGATTAAATATTTCCATAATCAACTTCCATCATTACAACATGCCATAACAACAACATATTTGCATCTTATGAATATGCGCATATGTTCAAACTATACTTTTACACATAAAATGTCATGCAATGTGCTCTCCCTGATTAGAAACAAAACATTTATCAAAATGTTATTGACAACCTTTGCATGCCATTCTTGACAAGAAAACTCTTCTTTTTTTTTTGAAATAATTTATGTGATGCTCAATTATCATAGTATGGTCTTCGAAATGGATTGCCATCATAACTCTTTTTAGTATCAAACGGTAGTCGTAGCTTAAAAACGAAAACGATTAACAATAATCTGCAAGGTTGGGAATGTTCTAACGAATGCAATCATGAAGTGAGAATAGTTCCAGATGACAACATTTGAAGTCCTTTTCGTTTCAAATTTGTAATTGTCCGGCCAGTTTAGGAGACAATGAACTCCAAATAGGTCTACCACAGAAATTTGGAGTAAAAAAAGGCCACTTTTTATTTCTCGAGACGGTTATAACAAAAATCGACTGAAATATTACCAATGTTAGACTACTGTTGAAAGGCACCAAGCAAGTTGAAACAAAATTAACAGCACAAGCCACAGCTCCCCTACACATCCTGCCCAACTTCTCCTTATGATAAAATTCACAATGAATCAAAGTTAATAAAAGTATGCAAATACTGAATTGACTGTGTATCGATGCCAAAATAAATCGAAAGAAAAAAATTGGCGTAACAATCTTTTGTTTGTGCTACCTTGCCTAAAACCTGTATAATTATTATTTTTATTATGATAGTGACGGTTACGGTCATGCACTGGCTCAAAACACCGCAGTCAAGAAATTGTTAATTTGAATAAACAAATATACAAACAGATAAACAAACAAACAATAGCCCATAATGTTTTGTCAAAACAAAATACACGTTTCATGTTAATAAAACAATGACTTGAAATTTAGCCAAATACGTCAGGGACTCCACTATAGGTATCATAACTCCCACCCCCCCTCTCTGCTCCCCCACCCCCTCTATTCCCCTCCCATCATAAGCACATGCAATACAGAAGGCTTCAGAATAGTTAGTCATTTCTTGTATATGATCTATGTCAAACAAATATGAGAGATAAAACAAGGATGTCTGCAGGGATAGAAAAGTGGGAGAGGAGAAGCAGTCTCCCCTCCCCTCGCCCAAACCCCTCCCCTCAAAATTTGTCATGTAGTTCGTTATTTGTCTAACACTTTAAGCCAAGCTCATGCATACATCCTTAAGGTAGAGAGACGTTTGCAAGTCAACATTCAGTTCTGAAGTGATGCAATACTTTAAATTTTACTAAATTTCACCCGAGAAAAATATTCAGGGAGACCAATTTTTTATACAGTTCCAACAAAGAGCAAACTACCTAAAGGTTTTGAAATTTTGTTAACAAACATCTGGATATTGTTCCCTCTGCAACCACCCTTGTCCCCACCCCTTCTGTACCCCTGTCTCCCCCCCTTCCATCAAATCACTGTCCCAGAGTATTAATGTGCAATGTGAGGCTATTGCCCTTTTGTTTATCTTAGAAATAAAAGCATTTAACTCAATAAAGTGTTCAAAGCTGATTTCGTTGTCACAAATTCTTTCTTTGTTTTGGGGGTTTTCTATCATTGTCGTTTATTGTTTGAGGTATCTATAATTTTAATCTTGCCTCCCACACTTCACACATATCCCTGCAGTCACAAAGGCAAAGATCGGAGATACTGTACTGTACTTTGTTGTCCAGAGTATTACCAATTTATATATTAAGATCAAACTAAAACTGTTAGCAAACTGCTTATCCACTAAAGAGCCTGTGTAAGAGAATGTGTAAAAGTTAGTGAGCCTGACGAGGTTGAAGAAAATCCTGCTAGGATCGAAACATCAGACCCACTTACTTTTACACAATTTATATATATACAGTTTTCACATTGGTAACCAGTGTTTAGTTTACAGTGTAAGGACAGACAGTGCTTAGTTTACAGTGTAAACATAAACAGTGTTTAGTTTACAGTGTAAAGATAAACAGTGCTTGGTTTACAGTGTAATCATACACAGTGCTCAGTTTACAGTGTAATGAGAAACAGTGCTTAGTTAACAGTGTAAAGACAAACAGCGATTAATTTACCTGTAACGATAAACAGTGCTTAATTTTACAATGTAAAGTCGCAAATTACAATAATTTTTCATCATGTTAATCAAGTTAGCATAGTGTGAGTTGTACTCCACAAAACTGAATTTAAGACACTCACACAGATCTTTCAAAGGCTACGCAAAGAATTTAAAAACATCAAAGCACATTTTTAACTTGCGTGAATAGAAAAAAATTGTTTCATAGAAATTTGGTAGAAATGATTTAGTCGTAAAAATAACAAAAGAGAATAAACTTTTTAAATACATTCTTTCACCATTTGAATATCATAGAATTAAAAATAAATGAACTATATTCAAAATTTATATAAAAAAAAAAAATTAATTTCGATTTGTTTTTCTTTTTTTTTCCCCCTAAACTTTTTAATGGTTTCTTTTCCTTCTCCGAAATGCTTGATTACGTCATTAAATTCAAAACCACATTTTTGAGGCTTTTAATAACAAATATCTTAAATTAAAAATCTATATAACTTGACCAAGCGACAATCTTGTTAGAGACATTTATTCTATGGAGCATTATTTACTGTTTGCCATTTGAGATGTTACAAGTTTTCTTAGAGTTCCCCAAGTATCAATATGGAATGTACGTTATCTACTAGTACGTTAACATTGGCTGTTTCATGATGTAAAACAAAAGAAGTACTAACACTACATGGTACCATATTAACTCAGAATAGTTCAGAACTGTTCGGTATCAAGTATCATGGTCAAGAGCGGGGGGTGGAAAAGGGGCGTAAAATTTTGGTTGGGGTGGAAATTAAAAGTATGAACAGCTAGGAAAAAGAGATAAAACTACCTAACTAAGACATTAACAAAAGCAAAGAACAGTACTATAAAAAGGTCTTTGGAAAAAGATAGAATATCGTTGTATATAGCTCGCTCGCACAGCTTCCCAAATAAAACAACTACCCATTATGAAAAGAGAACAGTACTAAATTATACCGAGAAAGAAAAAGAAGGCAAAAAAATCCAAACTGAATACAACACATTATTTCTGATGCAATTTGAACGGTGATGTTATGATTCATAATCAAACGTAGAAATTTATAGGAAAAAAACACAAAAAAGGTTGCTAGGCTTCCATCAAGGTGACTTAACATTTGATTTCATTTCATGCACAACGGATCCCCCCCCCCTTGCCTTTATCCTCCACCCCAAGCTTTTTTAACCTTTGTCTTGGTAAATTGCAGTCAGATACAGTCTCCCCCCCCCCCCACCTTCCTTCAACCTAACATCATAACTACTTATGTTCAAGCATAATGTGTTAAGGCATTAAATTCAATAACAAAACCAGGTTCATAGACAAAATAAAATCTTCAAGCTTTGATAGAAACTTCTAAAGAATAGTCAACTCTGACAGTTAAAATCTTCATATTTTTAATGCAATTTTTTTTGTCATGAAAGATGTTTGAATTGTGGCCTTGTTAATATGGTGGCATGAAGGAGAAGGGAGAGTGATGGTGTTGGGGGGGGGGGGGAGAAGGGGAAGGACGTGGTACAAGTGGATACAAAACCTTCTCAGAGGTTAGCAGATTTAAATCTTTATCACCAATTTCAAAACAATTTCATACCTGATCAGATAAATTCTGGCTAATGGCACCTGCTGCTCAGCGAAGAGAATAGTTTAGGATGAAAATGCTATATCAACCCGCTTCCCCCACACGTGCACCACCCCACACCCCCCCACTAGCTCCCCTCTCCAGCATCCCATTATTGTTCTCTGCAAGAGATGATAAACAGTTATGGTCTAATCTCTTACCAACATTTTGTTTTCATCTAACACAAATAGCCGTCTAGATTAAAACCGTTTGAGGTATTACTTGGATTCTAGCAGGTGCTGAAAGTTGACTGGTTTGGTTAATAAGGTTTGCACCTTTTATAATTTCTTTTTCTGTTGTCACATAATTTATCTCACTTCAAAGCGAACTAGAGAACATTCTGTTAAGACATCGCCCCCTTCTGCCCCCTCCCCCCCCTGCCTCCACACCAAAATGAAGTAAACAAACAAACAATGAGTTGTCTGCCATATATCAAATACACATATGACAAAAATACCTTTGCTAACTAATCAACCACCAAGCCACCAACCACCACTAATCAACCACCAAGCCACTGACATCATCAGACTACGGAGGTCACATTGGACACTGAAGTTACTGTTCTCGTGACGCAGCTATCCACGGTCAAATGATATCTCCTCCATTTTGCCAGAACTTAAAAGACCACTTTACATAAATCACTTAATGATAACTTTGTACCATAAAATCTAAGAATCTGAAGAGTACTGCTATAATAAAAGGCCTGGCCTCACTTTAAAGTGAGTGTTAATTCCACAAAACTGTGTTGCACATTTCTGACCGGTAAAAATGTTTCCCATCCCTCCCACCCACCCGACGACTGACGATTCAGTTTGACGACATCCTCGTGGCCGGAGGTGGTCGCTTCACTTGGCTTCGTATGTTGATAGGCTCAAACGACGAGAGGTACAAATCGTAAGAATGAAAACAAAAACCCGCCACCAAAAACTTACACCAGTTCACAAGAAGAAAAAAGACAATTAACAATGATAAGAATGAAAAAACAGCATTAAAAGAGGGTAACAAAACCCCCAAACACAGCACAGCAGATCAAAATTGGAATTGACTTTTCACTGTATTATTCTGACCTGGGCAGATGGCACTTAGTGGCACCATGGCAACAATGCCACTGGAAAAAAAAGAGTGCCTTAGCAACTATTAGCCTTTCTTAGATTACTTCAGACACATTTACACAATATCAAAAGGTTTCTTTAAAACTTTGCAAGTACCATATTTTATTATTTCTGCTTTTCAAAGGTAGGACGTTAATCGGGAGACACGACAAATTTATGGGAGTTCTCCTCTAATTCAACAAAAGAATAGGCCTCAATCATTCTTCGTTACTTAAAAAGGGACACTCGATTTCCTTTCTACTTTATTTTTGGCAATAATGCGAGTAAATGTCCATTTGTCTGTTTTGAGAGAACGACCTGTTTTGAAAACCTCCCCTTCACAACACATTTGTTTCAAATCGGTGGTTCACTGAGCAAGATCTTTATGTCGGAGCAAAGAGGTCAATCTTCGTACGTTTGGTTAAAGAAACTTTGTACGTTTAGACAAGAAACTATGGTTTGAATTTCCATTTCACGATTCGTCGCAAACGTTTCTGAAACTTGCTACCAACCCCAATAGAGAGGAGAGCTTTGGGTTTCTTTACGTAACTATGACAACTGTTCGACCGCACCCTCGCCCAAGACAGAAAATACAGCAGCAATAGTCAAAAAATGGTTTCGACATCAAACGTGCAAAAAACGAAAGATTTGAGGAAAGACGTTTCGAGGGTAAAGCTAGAAACCGCATCACTGTATGTGTCAACATTGAGAAAAACAAAAAGGGGAACACACAGACATGTTTTTTTTTAGTATCGGCAAACGACAGACGACAATCAAAAGAGAGCACCATCGGATGGATGGAAATGGATCAGCGAGAGAAAAAAAATAAAAATAAAGAAATAAATAACTGAAAACTGATAAAAGAAATAAGAACGAAAAAGAGAGATCACAATAGGGGGGGGGGGGACTGAACTGATCATCGGTGAGTAGCATTCAAGCTACTACCGGGGAATGATTTAAACTGGTATAGCCGTTGCCAGGTGCAATAAATGGGCAAACTGCTACATGAAAGCAATGTATAGCAGCTGTTTGAAGATAGTAGTACCCTACAGTAGTCTGCAGTATTTTTGAAAGAAATCAAGCAAGAAAAACAGTCTTGAATCTTAAAACTTGCTATACAAAACATGAATGCTGAAATAATTCCCTGACGACCATCCCCCAATTAAGGCTAGATTTCACTACGGATCCATTCAAAAATCACTTTTTTTTTTCTTTTTTTTTTCTCCTTCTCGCCGTCGCGTTTTAAAAATCTTTTCTCGCAGGCAGCTGAAATCCATCATCATCATCATCAGCATCCGATCGACTCCGATCAATGCAAAACTACAATGGGCTAATAATGAAAGGAGGAGGAGGTGTAACTGTTGTTAGTTTAATCTTGCACTTCAACCATTAAGAAACCAAACAAGACAGCTAGCATTCCTAAAACAAGGCTGAAGAGTCCAAACATTAGCTCCCTACCGTCTTGAAGTCCTCTCCGGGCCACAAATTTCAGTATCTCGTCCAGCAGGATGACGGGAAACGAGATCTTCAGCACGGCAAACCACTCCGTCAGATTCAGGGGTGCGATCTGGAACACCATCTACACAGGAGAAGAGGAAGGAGGGGGGAAAAAATTGTTGAAGGTTAAGTATCGAAAACAAAGGCTGTGGTTGCACAACAATTCATATGGTAGAACAATGGATACCCAGAGGTGCAATCTAGTCGTCCACTCGGGAGGTGGGTGGGGACGGCAGGAGAGGGGGGGGTGCCGGTAGGGTTTTAAAGGGTAATAACAAATTGGTATAAAAGACCTGGCGACAGACCTTGCAACATAGTGACAGGAGGGAAATAAAAATCTGTGCATCTTGTAGGGGGAAGTGCTATTAGAGGGGTGGGTCTGCAATGTTTCGGCTTTGATTCTCAACTTACAGACAGCATCTCGACGTGGAGGATGACAAAGTGGAGCAGCATGGATAAGAACATGGCACCCAGCAGCCAGGGGTTCTGCCATGGTGGCATCACCAACAGAGACTGGTTCTCACTCAAACTGTGGACCAGAAAAGACAAACACCAAATATTAAAATATGAAATGAAGATTACAACAACAAGAAAAGTATGGGCGGGGGGGGGGGGCACTATCTACAGAAACCCCGCATCCTTCAACTTCCCCCTTAAATCCACCCCCCTTCTCCCTTCACTCACCCCCCCCTCTTTTCACTCCACCCTGCCTCACCACAAACTCCCCCCATTTTCATTCCCCCGGACCCTGGCCTCCCAACATAAAAAATTGATAAAAAAAAGGGGGTTTAACATTATTTTGAGACATCACTGCTGATATCAACAAGTTGAAGAATACATTAAACTTTGAGCATATCTGAGAGGATATGGGCAAATGCCTCGTGACTCCTACTCTATCTCTACATCACTTCATTCGCCATATCTCAGGCTTTGTGCGTGTTATCTCAAATGAGCTGTACTACTTGTGATGTTAAAGAAAGTGTCAGTCTGTTTCCAAAGCACGTGAAATGAGTCGGACCATACTAGTCTTAAAGATTTCCGGACTGTGCAAACACAGAAACACTTGATGTCACTGGAGGTGTAACGATGGTGTCCAACACCACTGGCCCAGCCATTCAAAGCATAAACTTGTTTCACATTGTCTCATGGAGTGTAAGTAGGTTGCTTAACTTTACCAAATTGTTCATACCATGCAAGATTGTGGCCACATATGGTGGTAAAATTAACATCTGATGACAATTCAGGTGTAATGAGAAAGATGCTGCTGAACATTTCTTTCCTGTTCAATGAGTTTTATATCACAAGAGGTGTAATACCGGTGTAGAACAATATCAGCCTGTTCAAAGTATGTATAAATTTTATATCAGGAAGGTGTAATGTTGGTGCCGACTACCACCAGCCAGTTCAAATCATGAACGGCGTAACACCGGTGAAGAATGATTGCCGATCTGTGTCGAAGCTTAATGCAGATAGATATTTCTATTTCACGAGGTGCAATGGTGGGTGGTGTAGAAGATTCTACTGACCTGTTCAAGGCGTTCAACATTTCTATTGTCACCAGTACGGAGAGGGCCATGGTCATGTGATGTGGGTCCTCGAATACCTCGCAATCGATTCCCTTGAAGTACTTCGGTTCAAGAGGGCACTGCATGTGATGTGTCTACAAAGAATCAAATAATGACAAAAACAAAAGTTAAGAGACTTATCACACTGACAAAAGGAACCATTTCCAACTCATTAAAAGTTTAAAAAAAATTAAACCAAAATCTGGATCATTTCATTCACCAAAATAAACATAAAATGAAACATGGATGAAATATAACAATGAAACATATAAGAGACAAAATGAAACATTCAGAAATATAAACATTTCAAAAATTAGAGCTGCTCACTGTTTTTTTTTTCGTTTTTGCAAAAAGTTGACCATTTTAGGACAAATATTTCTCCCTCCTTTGAAGCTGTACAGATAATTTGCACAATTGTTTCAATTGCTTGAAAGAAGACCTACACCTGATCAAGTCATCCGGTAAATTTTGTTGAATTTTACTAAATCCGACAAGATATACTTTTCAGGTCTATCAATATTTATCAATCATCAAACACTCACCAGCTGCCAGTAGGTAAGTTGTGGGCCACTGTCATAGTACATGAACCACCAGGCCGAGGCGCCCACGGTAGCGACTCCGACGTAACCTGAGGAGGAGGAGGTATGACGTAACAAGAGACATTGTAATCACCGATGAAGAAGAGATATTTGTAAATGGTACGAATGGTCTGAAACCAGTTCTTCTAACAATCTTGAATTTGACTAATGTCTAGTTTCACATTTTCTGATAACCTATATGTGGAATACCACACGAGAGTCACTTTGTTGCGTTGCGGCCTAAAAAGGGTTACCACGAAGAGAACGTCAAGTTCAATGGGTAATGTAATCTTTAAGCAAGCTTGGATGTTTGAGGAACTTGAATTACGGCCAGAATGTAATGACTTTCAATATCTAGATATCTTCCTAAAAAGATACAGCCTTTGAGCACTAGCTTGTGATCTTTGGTACCCTATTAAATCATCTTTAAAATCAACAGATTGAACAAAAATGAATTAAGTGATGACCAGAATGTCATTACCTCCAATGGCTAGATATCTAAAGAAGAGCCACCTGCTGATGAGGGGTTCCCTAGCCCGGCGTGGTTTCTTCTCCATGATGTCGATGTCCGGAGGGTTGAATCCCAGGGCGGTGGCCGGCAGACCATCGGTCACCAGGTTCACCCAGAGCAGCTGGACAGGAATCAGAGCTTCGGGCATGCCCAGAGCAGCGGTCAAAAAGATACTGAAATGAGCAGACGGTCCATTCATCGACAATATTGACATGCAAATACTAAGATGAGGGTGGGGGGATTTAGAGTGGGGGATCCATAATTCCAATGGAGGAGTAGTTTCATTTCCCCCAGCCCCCCCGACCCCTCATCCCAAGGATCCATTATGATTATTTTCAGTTTGTTTAAAGCGGGAAAAAAACATCACCATTTCCCCAAAGAATAAGTTGCTAACAAGAAGAACCATTTCCTGATGTTAAACTAAATGGCTGGATAAAGTGACATTTCGTTTTCTTTTCATTTGTAAACGAAAAATGTTAATAAGATACACACCCTTATGCACTGCTAGGTAGTACAGGCTTGGCAGTGTATGTAATGGGGAGGGGAGGGGGGGGGGTAAAAACCGCAAAAAGCTTTACATGACATAGCCGATTTATGCAGAAAATCTAAGATATGGTCAGTACAGTGCCCCATAGGCTGAAATCTAATTCGTCCATTTTACCTCACGACTTCACCGATGTTTGAGGAGATGAGGTAACGGATGAACTGCTTCATGTTGTTGTAGATGGCTCGTCCTTCCTCGACGGCCGTGACGATGGTAGAGAAGTTGTCGTCTGCCAAGACCATCTGTGCACTGTCGTCAAGGACGTGTATTAAAAATCAGTCATGTGACTTCCCAATGCGTAACAAGATACCTTCGCATGTTGATCCACCTAGGCTTAGAAACCCTCCCTCCCTGCCATACTTACTGTATAAGCTCGTCCTTACTCGGGGAATAATTTATCTAGTATCGCAAGATGCAGTATGCTACGAAATGCTACAGATACATAGCAGTTAACTTAACCCATAATATTTCTTAAAATGGAAATTTTCAGAGCCTTCATTAAAGTGATAGCAAAAGTTTGACGCTAAATTACTACTACCACAGATCACAGAAGGGCCCTCGAAGAGTTCGGGTCTCTAGGACACTCTCTCTCCCACATGGTCCTTGTTAACATCAGGAATTGTTAGATTTTCAAAAGTAGGAATATTAATATGTTTCATGAAGTGTACCTCCAACTGAGCAAACCTGATATCCCAGTCTGATGTAGCAGGCACACCTTCATATAGCTGTGAGCACGAATGAAACTCTCTTGTCATGAAATACAAACTCTCTTATCATGAAATACAGAGGTGGAATCACTTGAAAGTCACACACTTCCTTCGTAATTCTGACATTCAATATCAAACCGCACGAGCATATCCACTTGTAATAATTTCCTAGGTGCTAAGTACATCCCCATGTACAACTGTGGCACGAGCTTTTGTCGCAAATGCTTTTCCTTGTATCACTTAACCATGAGGTGCAACACAAAAAGCTCATATCCCTGAAATGGATTACAGCCTTCTCTGGGAGGTAAAATATGCCCTGTAAGTAGCAGTGAAACAGATGCTGAAAGCTGATTACCAGACATTACTGTTTTAGGGTCCCTACAGTATAATTTAATATAAAACCAGGGTCCCCTTTTGTAACAATATCTGGCATTGCTGGTAACAACAAATAAACAACAACAAATGTAGCCATAATGCGAGCTGATTGATTTTGGCCTATATCGTCTACTGCTGTTTTCGTGTCAGCAACGTATAAACACCACAACAGTGCCAAACGATGATCTTCAGCTCCAGGTTTCTGACAAACAAAATCAGTTTCTAAAAAGGATATCTGATGCACTCTTGGCTACGGCAGTACCAGATCCCATGGCGATGCCAATCTCCGCTTTCTTGAGGGCGGGAGCGTCGTTGACACCGTCTCCGGTCTGTAATGAAAGAAAGAGGAGGCGAGTGATATACACAATGTAGGCTTCGATGGGCTGGTGACCAGAATTGATTACCCAGACGGGGTAACAAAATGAAGGAGTTGCACCAAATTAAAGCTTCGGGATTGGTCGACAGATCGCTGAGGATTTATCTCTGCCAAACCACCCAACACCGCCCCTCACAACACTGCCCCTCCCCACACCATCCCTCCACCCTTAGTTGTACCTCTCTCCATCTGATCAGGGATGTTAACTGATTACTCACCATGGCAAAGATCTCCCCTTCTGCCTGCAACTACTCCACAAACTTGCTCTTGTCCTCTACATCACCTCCCCACACCACCGCTCCCCTCACCAACCCTCCCCACACCTCCCCCTTACCCCCCTCCCCACACCACCCTCACCACCCCTCCCCCACACCACCCCTCCCCCACACCACCCATCCCCACACCACCCATCCCCACACTACCCCTCCCCACCCCTCCACATACCACCCCTCCCCCATACTACCCCTCCCCCATACCACCCCTCCCCATACCACCCCTCCCCACACCACCCCTCCCCACACCACCCCTCCCCCACACCACTCCTCCCCCACACCACTCCTCCCCCACACCACCCCTCCACCCTTTGTTTTACTTCTTTCTCTCTCTATCTATCTGATCAGTGATGTTTACTGATTACTCACCATAGCAGAGATCTCCCCTTCTGCCTGCAAGTACTCCACAATCTTGCTCTTGTGTGCCGGTTCCACTCTCGAGAAGAGACGGGCATTCATAACGGCATGCTTCTGTTGATCCGGAGTGAGTTCATCAAACTCTCGCCCAGAGAAGGACAGACCTACCGAGCAGGAGGAAGGAAGAAAAAGATATATCATTGAGGAACGCCTGGGTCATCTTCTTTTGTAGTCGACAGTATCTATTTAGACATGAAATTTCTTTGTATTTATTCACTTGTGACTTCAAAATACAAAATGGAGGGAATAATGGGAATTGGGAAGTAGGCCTGGACTACTAAGTTTAGTGGCAGAAATTCTGACCAGGGAAAACTTACAAGGTTCTGATTCCTTGTCAAATAATGAGTTTACACATTCACTAATAGTTAACTTTTGTGACATTGTCATCTATCGACCCAACATACGACTAAAAGTTTTGTCTCAGAATCAGAAAACTTCTAGAAAGCGACCAAAGTATCCGAGGATCAAACCAACCTGTGGTAGATTCGTCCTCGCCGAATATGCCGATCCTACGGCAGATGGCCTCGGCTGTGTTCTTGTTGTCACCGGTGATGACTATGACTCGGATCCCGGCCTGTCGACACTCTTGGATGGATCCCAGCACCTCGGATCGAGGGGGATCAAGCATACCAACGCTTCCCACAAATGTCATGTTAGTCTGTAACGACACAACGGAAGATATAACATTAGCGCATGTCTCAGGGGAAGGGGCGATAGGTTGTCAGAGGCAAGGGTAGTGCATTACAGGAGAGGGAGGGGTTTGTAGGAGAGAGAGAGGTGGAGAGAGGGTGAAGAAAGAACATGGTGCTACAAAGAGCACAGATATGGTAGATAAAATTCAAGACAACTTGGCCATGTTTACAAGTACTTTTTGATGATTTGATGCTAACAACTGTCCATTACAACAAAGGATATTAACTCATGGCATGTCTTGAGGGGGGGTGGGGGGTACAGGGTATTGGACCCACTGGGGTCAGTGGAAGGGGGAGAGTGTTAGGGACAGAGGGAGAGGGAGGGAAAAAAGAGGAAATAGAGGATGGGTGAAGCAGATGGTGTTTGTTAGAATAAAAGGATACACGAGTCAGATTAGCCACACTTTCAGCTACTATTAGATGCTGCTCAATGCTAACTACTATACATCACAAAACACTGTGTATCTTAGATCCCATTTCTTATGGGATGATGATGATGATGGTCACTATCCTCTTCCTTCTTACTAGTCTACCGTACTAACAAACATCATTCTCGATCTGAACGGTCTGACAAAACCTAGCAAACGAATTAACAAGAAAACAAGAAAGGGCCTCTACCTCGTATTTAACAAAGTTGTTTGCGTTCTCCAGCTGCATATCCTTCCTGGCCGGAGGGCTGTCCACGGTGGCAAGACCCAAGCATCGAAGCGTGTCACGTCCTGCCAATAGTCAAAATAAACAGTCATTCGTACCGGAAACCTTACCAGACAAACTCAATTCAATCGTGTAGTTAAGATGGTGTAATAAATGACAACAGCAACAACTGGGAGATTTCTCTCGTCCAAAGCTGTCGTCATTCTGAGCAACGAACATCAGAAAGATGTACTACCATATATTAACTACCATATATTAACTACCATATATTAACTACCATATATTACTACCAAAGTCACCCCCCCCCAGGCTTAAATGTCAAAAATTGCTCAACAAATGCATTACAAAGAGACTCAAAGAGCTGTTAACACATCGCTTAAATGTGGACTGGGACACTTTCTGCTTGTGCCACAAACACCGTCGTACGAACCTGTTCCGTATTCTTGAATTTTCTTCAGAATCACAGCTTTGGCAGCTTGTGTGAGTGGGACGGTCTCTGTGCCAACTCTAGCCTTGGTGCATCTGTCTAGAATACCTTCCGGTGCACCCTGTCGGTGGAAATAAGTGTGAAAAATGGATCAACAACCCGTTCGTGAACACTAAATTAATCTCGGTCCGACGAGTTGCTCAGGACATGTATCCAGGGAATGATTTATCTGGTTTCACATATCGAGAAGGGTTAATTGCTCTATTCAGTACAAAGATGTAAGGCGGTTTCTGTACAATGGAACCACAGAACATTGTACAGCTTATCACATTTACCTATTGATGGTTAAAAAAAAAATCTAACTGGTAGAAATTGAAATACCACTTTTGAGAAACAGTTACCTTGACAAACATCTTGTTGCCGCCGGTTACCATGCCCATAGACGAAGGGATGCAGTAACAGCTCATAGACTTGCGGTCACGACTGAATTCCAACGTACACTCCTTCTTGTAACGTTGCTGAAGCGCTTGGTTGCAAGCGTTGGCAAGTTTGACCTTGTCGAGTCTGGAGAGGTCGCTGTCCAGGACGTTCATCTTCTCCACCAGGACCGTGAGGGCGGTCTCAGTAGCCTCACCCACCTTCTCGTAGACGTTCTTAGTCTGTCGTGAGAAGAGGATGATATTACGTGTCAAGCACTTGGTATCGTGGGGGGAGGGTATATCGTGCTGCTATTTACTTACAAAATGGTAATCTGGATAATTTATTGTAGACAGCTGCACTTGTACGTTTTGTTTATATATATATTTTTGTTTTTGTACACTAACATTTTTAAATAATATTTTCTTATTAAGTACTCACTTTTAATGTCCTGTTTATAAATATTTATATTTATACTGGAAATAAAAAAAATCGAAAAAAAAATATGAAAAAAGCAGTTTCATCCTGGTGCTTTGTGTTTCATGATTCTTCATCAGAAGGAAAAGAGTACTTTTTAGAGAAGTTGGCTTACGATACAGGATTTGAAAAACGACTCGCTATATCTCTCCTTCGAAATGAATTGAACATCAAACAAAGATCACTTTTAAGTTTTGCGATTAAGTTTTGCAGTAAAGTCTTCTAGACGTGTCTGTATTACTTCTTCATTAGTACTGTGGTACATACAGATTTCATATCATTATTTCTTCGCAAATACTTTCGGTACAGATTTTATATTACTTCTTGGTGTTGGGGGACACTTACCTCATTGTAATCTATAGCAGATTCATTGCACAGGGAACAGATGGTTGCCAGTTCCTCCAAGCCTTCAAAGTCGCCGGATCGGACCAGAGCACCATTCTTGGAACTAAACGACGGGACGAGAAACAACAGACGGACAATGAATTAACTAATCAATAAACCAATACCAACAAACAACGGTACTTTTTGCTCTGTGTGTATATTTTGGTCAATTTGCACAAAACCACAAAATAAAAAATAATGCAGTTTTTTTCAGCTTTACAATTCTTGGCTGTGAATGCAACAACTGCAAGACCGATGACGGCAGGCTAAACAAGGACCTTTTACTTGTTATTTCATATTCGTTGTGACCTTTCCCTTACTTATCAAACGATAAAGCCCCAGCATGGGATTGCAATAACCCACCCTTTTGTCTATCTGTGCCAATCACCGTAACCCAATGACATTTACCACGATTACCCTATATTGTTCAAGGTGACGGATTTTCCGACATGCAGACGATACACGCATTCATATCGATAGCAGACGGTGCCGTGCTTTGCTTTACTACAACCGTATTGTCCAGTAAATAATTGGCAACGAGTACTGTGCATTTATTAACAAAACAGTAACACAACCTGAAAATCCAAACTGCTGGTATTTAAAGAGTAATCAAGATAGTTTCAGGAGACTTTCTATAGTAATTCAATACCCTATAGTTGATACAAATTCCATCATCTGAATGCGATGAAACCAACTTTTTTAGGTATATGATACATTTAAGCAGCATGTCACTCCTACTTAACAGATCCTTTTTACAAAGGGAATTTTCGGGATAATTTACAACCAGAGAGCAAGAAATGGCTCTGTTATTCCATATTTTCATTAAGAGACTAAAAACTGAAGACAAGATTTCAACATTTTTGATGGCTGCTGAATTTGCGCGATCGGCAAGATTTAGTTCTGGCCATATTTTATGACTGAAAGAGAAATATCTTGTACCGTAAGTTGAAAATTGTATTACAGTGGGAAACCTGTTTGAATGACGGCCGTGACGATCAAATAAATTTGAACACTCGATGAAAATGTAAGGCTGATTTTCTAGTGCTAGTTTTATCAATTTTTTGCTGGTGATGTTTGGAGGCAATGACCACATTTAATCAACTCTCGTGCCGACCTGTTTGAAATGGTTTTGACACTCTTGAGCTCTGGTGATGTCCCATACGGAACTTGTATGACCTTGAACCACTGCAAAGTGTTAGGGTTCGTGTACTTCATCAAGTGAATGGATCCCCATATCAACTATATAATTCATCCAAGCTTAATGTTTCGGAATGATCGTTTTCAGACTTGTGAGAGATCTCTGGTGACCTCAAATGCCCTTTGACCTCTGCAATCCATACAACATTTTTATTTTTTACTCACTATGTACCGAGGATCTACATACCAAGTATCAGATTCATCCAATCTTTAGGTTTATAAGTTATGATGGCTTCATATTTTAACCTCTGGTGACCCCAAATGCCCTTTGACCTCTACAACAATTGTTAGGATTCTTTTACTTACACTTGACCCTTTGGTTCGTAGGTCACGCCGCTGACGTCAAACTCGTGGAAAGACACAGAGTCTCCTGACACCGACTCCAAAGAGAAGAACTGAAAGACAGAAGGGAAAAAAAGTGACGAATAAGAAAGCTCGTCTCATAGCTGAATTTTTACATTGTATCTGATGGCCACATTTCTGTATTAAGATTTTTTTCTGTTAATTTGCATGCCCTGCCAAAATAAGAATTTTGTGATCGTGAAGACAGTGACACCAGGAATAGTTCATCTGGTGAATTTATTGTTGCCCTGTACAATTGAAACTTAATTCCATGTATCTTTGGGGAAAAAATTAAACACAATTACCGCACACCACGTACGAGATATTGTTAGTTATTGCATCGAAATGGAACTTGAAGTAGCCAGGTGTAATGCCAGATGTGATGTCACAGATACACATTGACACAGCAGGTTTTGTTTTCCTATTTTTTTTCTTTCACTTTATCGGTGTGATCTTGGATCACATTTTATACAAGTCACTTTTTACTACAGAGGTTGTGCAGCATACACAATACAATTGAACAAGAGTGTTTCTTACTCTGATGCATCCAACTACTTACAGTAGAAAATAAAATTCATAAGAAAAAGGAAAAATCTTTGAAGTTGTGTATCTATGACATCCCCCTTATTTGCTTCAATTTCACACTTATAAACTGATGAATATAACTATACAATAAAACAGCAGAGCTAGGAACTGATGAAAAGTTAACCAAGATGCTTTAGATTTTACTCCTCTGTTACATATACCTTCATATATATATTTATACGTATATATAAATATATGTATGTGAAATTATTTTTGATATGTCAAAAATAAATTCATCTCTGAAAGTACCCCTTAAATTAGGAATGAAAATCAGAGACAAAAGAAAAGAATGTTCAAGGGGAAATAGAATCCTCAAGTTTGCTGAGCTTCACGACAACAAAACTTGATCAGGAACTGATTGCCAGCTGCAGACTCTAGTTATGGAGTCGCCACACAATTCTCAAATTAATGCAATCCGCGGCGACGGCACACACTGTAATGGAGGGAGGTGACGAGCATTGTTCGAACACACTCATTAGTAGTCTCCACAGCTCTTAATTATGACGACTCTCTTTCCTCATATCCCTAGGTTTTAATTAGGTCAACACTGCCTGCACAGATGCTTTGGAAAAGGTCAGATATCGCAGGAGAACATTTAAGTGGTAATCAGAGAAATGATCTCCTCAAAGATCGATTAACTCTTCTCCAACACAGCAATAAAAACAATCATAGATCACCAACAGCCCCCCCCCGATCACCAATGGGGGGGTAGCATATTGGAAACGATAGTTTAATGCACGAAATGAAAAGAATATATTAGCAAAAAGTCTACATCTGCTTTCAGTAGATTTGTGATCAACATATTACAGGCTAAAACATTTCATACAAAATCTAATCAAGTCTTAAACTCTTTTGAGTATCCCTTTAAGACATGGCAACATATGCATTTGATCATTAAGGGCCTCATTTTTCAATTGGAAAGCCTGGTACCTCACACCCAGTATGTGATATACATGTGTACGTTATTATGGTGAATCAACAAGAACAGAGGCGACTGTGTGGTTGGTATTTATGAGCCCTGGGGGGGGGGGGCTATCCATGAAAACATTTGCTTGCATCAAAGGAACATACTGTTTGCTACAAGTTTTGCACATGGTCTGCAGATTCTGTTTCAAAATCCAAATGAAAATTTTTGAACTCCCAATTCATAATCTTCTTTATGTAAAGACATTAAGGTTAGGGAAAAAACCAAAGCGCAATGTAATATCATTAAGTGCTAAAAGATGGTGAGCTTTATTCAGCACTCAATAAATCTCTCAGACTGTAACAAAGTACACAGTTGCCATCTTAAAGGAGACTTCCCTCATAAAAAACAAAGAGTCAATTCTAAGAAAGAATACTTGGAGCGATATGAGCAAACCCTTGGAAAGTAAAATAAAATCATACAATTTTAATACATACAAAGTCTTCTTTTTTTATCGAAAAAATTGTTTGTTATAAAGTATTATTTCCTACAACCGTTTGTGATCTTGAGAAATGCCCCTTTAAATTAAGGTTCATCAATCTGAGTTTGAAGTGCATTAAACTTTATCTTGTACATGTATGCAATAAGTGATATAAATATACACGTGTACACAGATATTAACACAGCACAGCACAGACTGCCTCTGGGGAGTGAACATGGAAACAAAAGCTACCAACAGAGAAAGAGAGAGAGAGATGGTTCAAAGATAAAATCTCTGATGATCACTTTTCAGGCAATTGAAAAACGAGGTGATCTTCGACGGATAAAAGGTCTCGGCATTTTACGATACCCTAAAGCAGAAGAAGATGAAAGAGCCACAGACGAGTCGTTAGGATTACTTTAAGATACTCTCTTACGAAGGGAGAGGGACATCGAGAGAGAGAGGATTGGAAACTGAGATTAGATGAGTGATTGCCCTTGCTCGTAAAGAATTTCATCCGACCCCCATTTAGTGACAGGTTATGATCAATGGATAAACCACAAATAGGGTCTTACTAGAAAGAGATTTTGGGAACTGATCTCTGTTAAAACACGACACATTAATGGTGCTATTTCTTCGATTTTTCGGAGTACTTTTCCAGGGCAGACCTTGAGACGAAAACCTGACCAGACTGGTCAGCAGCGCCGTCGGCTTCCTATTTGCGACACAGATGTGAAAAGAAAGAGAAACGATTGGAAGACCTGCATACCTTACTAACGGACATCTGGTTCGTCGTCAGAGTTCCGGTCTTGTCCGAACAAATCACTGAAGTACACCCCAGTGTCTCCACAGAGGGCAGGCTCCTCACGATAGCATTCTTCTTGGCCATACGTCTCGTTCCTGGTCGGGTGGAAAAAACGAAAAAATTGAGTTGAATATGCTTGTATCGAGAAATGAATTCAGTCGATGGCTTATTCCATCCCCTCGAATGGAACGCAAGATCATACACACGAAAAGAAAAGAAAACATTTGAGATAGCACTGCAGAAATATGAGACAGCACAAAAATATTGAGACAGTACAATATGAGTCTACACTATATTGAAACAAAATAGACTCGTGAGCTAACGGTCTGTGAGTCATGGGTGGCAGTCCTCCACGCTGATGACCTGTCGGGGCAATATACAATGGGGGAAGGTCGCTAAATGCATTTTTTTTTCTTTTTCCAAAAACAAATATTCTATCGTCTCAATTTTTCGACCGGATTCTCTGTTCTCTACTAAAGTTTCAGAAACGAGGAATTCATGTAATCACCAGGAGCTGTTGTAGCTCTCTGAGTGCGAATGTTCATCATGAACAAAAGTAGAGAGGTCTTCCAGTATTAAACTTTTCATAAACGTCACCATTCTGAAATGACACCATTTTATAGTCTTGGAGCTAGTGACATATAGTGTCATGAGATTTATGTGTCAAAAACCATAATGAATTTTTTTTTCAAAATTGACTCAAAAAGGTGCTTATCTATGTATGACGCAGTATTAATATCCATTCCATCAACAATCAACCCAAAAAATATAAGCTACTTCCAAATATCCAATCACCAAAGTCATCAACAAAATATAAACGTTCTGTAGAAATTTGAAAACTGGGTTGCAGTCCTCCACAGTAATTGCATAGCAGTAATAACAGTAATAAGAGACTTGTCGTGCAGTTAAATATTTCTCAAGTCAAAACTTCAAATAAGTGTCAGTTTCAAGTATTTAAATTTAATGATGCATATAAACATTTCTACTCTGCGCATTGAGACCGCCTGTAAAATGCGCCATATAAATAAGTATTATTATTATTATTATTACTCAATATGGGCTTCAAAACATTGATCTTCATGAGATAAGAGAAGGTACAATAAAACTGACTCCACTACAGTGGGGGCAGCAGGTCAGCTAGTTGTGGAAGGGTTGAGATGTCACCTGCAAAAATTTCAAAATCTCCTACCTCGTTACTCATAAACACCAAGAAACAAAACTTCACATTCATTCATTCTTCTGATTTCCATTCAACCAACAAAAGTGTTCAGCAAACTTGATAATTTGTTTTTTTTTACTCACCCAAAGCAAGACATGTAGTGATGACAGTTGGCAAGCCTTCAGGGATGGCAGCGACTGCGAGAGCCACGGCAATCTTGAAATAGTAGATGGCTCCTCGTACCCACGAGCCGCCGTGGGAGGGATCGTTGAAGTGGCCGATGTTGATGGCCCATACCGCAACGCAGACCACGCTGATAACCTGTCGGGGGGAAATATACTATAATTCGGGGATGGTCGCTGAAAGCATTTTTTTTTCTTCCAAAAACAAGTATTCTATCATCTCAATTTTTCGACCGGATTCTCGGTTCTCTACTAAAGTTTCAGAAACGAGGAATTCATGTAATCACCAGGAGCTGTTGTAGCTCTCTGAGTGCGAATGTTCATCACGAACAAAAGTAGAGAGGTCTAAATTAGTATTAAACTTTTCATAAAATGACACCGTTTTATAGTCTCATAGTGACATAGTGTTATGAGATGTATGTGTCAAAAAGCATCATGAATTTTGTTTCGAAATTGACTCAAAATGGTGAATTATGTATGAAGCCGTATTATATTCATTCCATCAACAATCAACCAAAAAGAAAAAAAATTTGCTACTTCCAAATATCCAATCACCAATGTCATCAACAAAATATACACTTTCTGTAGAAATTTGAAAACTGATAGTATTCTTCCTTTTCCAACAAGTTCTCTTTTATTTTCCTGCAAGACTTAGAAAACTAATATTAACTCAACACTGAATTACAGTACAAGAGATATCCTGTTCAGTGTCCTGTTCATCAAATTTCAAGGATTAAATTTTAATCTGGGAGGAGATATATAGCGCTACCCATTCTATTACATTTTGAATATCTTTTTTGATTTAAAATTACAACCTCCGTGAGAGCTTGAAGTATCATTTTTTATGATTCTTATCGATAAGTCATCAAAGCACACACACACACACAGACACACACAGTATAATCCCTGCCAAATTGATTAAAAATTGACATATGCCTGTAGCATATTATATTCCAACTTTTCTTCCAAAATCACTATGTTGCTATGGCAACCAACCATTGCAAGGACAAATCCATTGCTGGAAGTCAATCTCTTTTCATTGGCAAAGTGGATTGCGGGTTACTCGTCAATTAGAAATCAGATTGTAACTCGTTGCACTTTGCTTTTACTTTTGCCCGTATCTAGCAATATCGCCTATTTCTACAACTTTCTCGACTTAATGATCCGTATTTTCCATGTTTTCCAAGACACTGCAAACCAATATAGACATCGATATGATCCACTTGATTCGACGATGGACAAAGACATACATAACAGCAATCATTTTTTCGTGGTCTCATTATTTCATATTTCATAAGCAGACTGCTGGTGATTTCTTGTAAAGTTAAATTTTGAGTTTGGCTTCGACTTTGCATCGTACTACCAATATCATACAAAGTAAACACTCTGTTAGGCTTCATTGCACAGTTTGGCGGGGGGAGGGTGCTAGCCGTTGACAAATCTTCAGGTAGCACACCCAAAAGTTTCTTTTTTTCGAAACTTTATTAATGCCGTCTGCAGATCAGACAGGAAATACGAAAAAGATTCAAATTCGATCTTTCAGACGCTACCTTCGAGAGTTGCTCTCCGAATTCGTCCAGCTTTTGGGCTAATGGAGTCTTCTCTGTCTCCGTCTCTACCATGGAGGTACGGATCTTGCCTGCGTAAAAAAAGGAAGAGAAAATTAATGGAAAAGGTTACCTATCACTTACACAATTTCTGCCAAAAAAACAAAAAAACAACCTTTTTCATGCAAAACGGTCACATATCATATAGCATATATTATAAGATAGGCATTGTAATTATGGGGGTCCTCAGGATCGCATGATACCGCCAATGGCCCCTCCCAACTCTCCTCCGCCCCTCTCCTCCGCCCCTCTCCCCTCTCCCGCCCCTCTCCCTCTCCTCCGCCCCTCCCCTCTCCCTCTCCTCCCCCTCTCCTCCGCCCTCTCCTCCGCCCTCTCCCCCATTCCCTCACTAAGTAGATGACATTCTTCCCTTTTGACTACTCTCGAGCGATCTAGCACTAGTCAAAAACCGATTCTTGAAGCCAACGTACGTATCAGGTTCGCTTCAAGAATACCCTCATTTTATTTAAACCAATAACTACAGAGTTCCATTAAGACCAGGTGTTTTCATTACCTCTTTAGCTACAAATCAGCGTCTTTCACCTGACCTGGTTTATTGCACGAATGAAAGAGTCATCCGATGAAGGCAAGAAAGAAAAAAACAAACAAACAACGAGGCTACGGTTTAATTGGACTCTTGCGGTCGTCATTGTCGAAGCAGTTTCCTAATGGTGCGTTGATAATGCATGTAATTATACACTTTATCCCCCCATCTGCATGCCAGATAATTACACAGTTATGCGTGTCTTGCAGCATATGCGAGAGTCTGTACATTCTTTTGTGCACCACTTAATCCAAAGTACACATAAAAACCTTTTGTGTACTGACACGATAAACTGCCGCTTTTGAGATTTAACTTTGCTAAAAAAAAATATATATAAAAAAATAATTTCAGTTCAATCAAACACAGCATAACGTTTTATACGCATGATCTTTACCTTTTAGGGCTTGAAAAATCTACATAAAACTTTTACGATTAATTAATCTCTTGACGAGCCTCCTCAGATAAATGGGAAACCTTAACAACATCAGAAACCTACAACTGCTTATAATGCTGCCGCAGCTCACAAGGACGACTAATTTTCATAAGATGCAACTTTGTGCTTCGAGTTACGTGTCTGAATAGTCTGTGTGACGAATGGCAACTCGGTAACAGAGACTCGCAAGATGTTTCTGTCACTGATTTAATTAAACTCAATCACTTATACCGTCAAAGTTATGCTGAGAAGTCACGCCCGTACGGAGAAAAACTGGGGACCGTCTTGTTAGCTTGTGATTATATTTCACGATGTAATCAACTTAACGAGGTCAGCTCTCCTTAGATCATTTTAATATCGATATAGAGATAAACCAAAATATTGTATAGGTAGATGATATCGATATAAATCGATAAAGAGAACCCAGAAAGACCACCCTTTGCTTTTCTCTACCCAAAGTTTACACCCACAACCTCCATCGTTGCTAAACTTTAATGTGATTTCAAAAGCCGATCTGATCTTGCATGCAGATATGCTGGTTACCCCTTATTACTCTCCCTTTTTGGCAGCAATTCCATCAAATATAGCAATTCCATAAATCATTGTGGGTACTGTTTAGATATCACCGGAATTTATAACAATCATGAACAAACAGTGTTATTACGTTTTACTCAAAAGAATTAGCAAATAGTTGACAAAATTCTTTTGATTCTGAAGATTCTTAAGTTTTAAGTCCTAATCGTACGTTCAACAAAATGCTGTTTCCCACCTCCCCCCATCCCCCCCCCCCAGCACCCTAAACAACAAGACAAATTACTGTCCAACCCGTAATAAAAAATGACTTTCTCGCTATATGGTATGTAAAAAATTCATGAATTCAAATGAAACATATTTTCACTTTCACAAAGCATTCCTGATTATGTGTAATGGTAAGTACTTGAAGACTATCAGCAATAGTGTCCTGAGATCAGGGATTAAGGGTGGGAACATTTCTGTTTTGTTTTTTGATCAAACAAAACATAGCTTTGAGGATGCTTTTCCTCCAATTCAAGAAATCTTTTCTGGTCTCTATGATTCGTTGATCTTTCTATCAGTGTTTCAGAAACGAGGAATTCATGAAATCACCAGGAGCCGTTGTAGCTCTCTGCATTGTGAATGTTCATCACGAACAAAGATAGAGAGATATTCTGAAAAAAAAGGACCCGCAAACACCCTCTCCCCGCCTGCGCTGAGCACTTTTTTTGACTCAAAAACTGCATATCCGGAAGGTCAACTTGCATGTCAGAGTCATACCAATCAGAAACTAGCCAAGATAATTTGCTGACATTACTAGATCACTCAAAAGCCAACGGAAAAAATGGAGAGGATTCCCCCACCACACACGCAAATCCTTTGAAGTTCTCACTAATGTTTACTTGATGCAAGAAAACTATGAGACAACGCAACTAAGAGAGTGTTATATATAGTTTAAATCACTTAAAATCTGACCAAGCAAAAAAAAAAACAGATTTGGTCAAAGAATATGTTTGTCCAATTAGATATTATTTTGCAATTCAAGGTAAAAAGATGCTTCAAACATTCTCAACCTTTGATGTGAATACAATACTTTTTTTTTGTTCAATGGAAACTTGTCAGTTTCATTTCAGAAATTGTGAGGCTTTCAACATCGTGTGACCGGATACCTTAATCAGGCCCCTAAATTCTGGCTACTTACTGGCTAAATGCAAATGTTTCTTACCATTTTGTCTGTAGAAAAAAAATGTTACTGGCAATTTTCTGCCAGATCACATTAAAAACTTAATGCATGACGAGTCAATTAACAATCGTCACACGAAGGAATCGTAACAAATGTCCGTACACCTAACATAAGCCCTGTGTTACTGCATATTATTATCAGCAAATTATAATTGGGCTGCTTTCAAAAGTCTGACTATAGTTATTACAGTTAACTGAGACACGTGTATTGTAAATCAGGAAAATGCCAGAGAGAACTCGATTTCAGCCGGTAGATATTCGTAGATGCTGGCAATCTTTAGCGGTTGGCCAACGCTGTGAAATTCGAGGTCTGTTTTAACGAACGTAAAATCGAAAGATACTCACCGATTTCTGTATTCAGACCAGTGTTGATGACAATACCTGCACATTTACCAGATGCGATATTGGTTCCCTGCAGAATAAAGAGAAGTTTTATTTATCGGTAATATTGATCAACATACATAAATTACTTAATACCCTTCTATTTTAAAACATAACCACGAGTTCTAACCTGATGATATCACTTTCCTATAAATGTGCATACACATCTCATTTTGAACTTGCTAGCACATGACTGTTAATGCTAATTATAACCCAGGCAAACCATAACATGATACAATGAAAATGATTGTTAAAACCCCAGCAGCCATTTATGGGAAGTTTCACTGGTCGTTGTGTACAGTTTTTTTTGGGGGGGGCTTGTTGATTTATTGGTCTTGTTTTTTGTTTAATCACCATCTTGATTGGATATACATTGAACTGCTGTAATTAAAATCCCACAACAACTTTTGTTGGTGTGAATTCAGAATATTTGGACAGTATAAAATCATCCTTTTCTAAGACAATACACTGTACTCTTAAAGCGTTTCAAACAAAGAATTTCTTTGGGAATCAGCAGCCTGCACAAAGGCATGGAGAAATTAAATCTAATCTGCAAAAGTTGTAAGCTCAAGCCGAAAGAGGTTTCCTCCCTGTGAAATCTGTCCATCGAACCGTGAACATATTTCAATCACGACTTAGTCGATTACACACTATTTTCAAGTCGCTACAAAGTTTCCCAAGAGGAAGCACTACCCTGCAAATGTTGATAGTAGTACTTTGCGAGTCCCTGTGCCTTGGAGATCTACACCATCTGAGATGACAAATCCACCCTGGAACCGAGCTTAATTACTTTTATCGTACGGATTTATACATTCCTTAGGCGACCCTCTCTCTAGCACCGAGATTTTATCCTCTTTCTGCCTCACACATCCCAGATAAAATGTTTTGTATTTCGACTGAATATTCCACCCGAAAGCTAAACGGTACAAAACTGCTGAATACATTTAACAAATGTGAGCAACAGTCTCTGTGCCGAGCTA
>JAIPMN010000686.1:25055-38363 GCA_020650975.1 Apostichopus californicus | reverse complement strand
TATATATATAGTTCTATATAAGAGTGTATGCAATTATTACATGGGATGTCACGGATTCGGGGACGAGTAAGGGGGTAAGGTTAAAATAACAACCTCGGATAAACTTTCCAATACAACAACAAACGAGGTTTACTGTAAAAAGAATATCACATAAAAATAGCTGATTCATCACACGGAAAGTAGGCCGAATGAATTTCATAATGAAAAGCTCCTGGGGCGGTTAATTGTTTTTATACATTCTTATTTAATGAAAAAGAATCCATTTTGGTGCCAACTTAAGACGTATCTGTCATAATCCACGGCATCAAGTCTAGCCGAGGTTACAAAATAATGTAATGTAAGTGTATCTCCAGGGTAGCAGATAAGAATGGAGATCAAAGGCATGTGAATTAAAGAGATAGCATTTCAACGCCCTTTAAAACTGATGCAGTTTAGACGGTATACACAGAGGTGAAAAATGACAAAATGACTGACAGAACGAACACACCCCAACCCCCGTAGCGGATCAGCGAGCGCATAAGTTTGAAAGAATGGGTGAAAGCAATACGATCAAAGCTGCATTTTGAGCTGAGATGTTACTTTATACTGACCAAACCAGGTTCACACATAATCGAATACACCCACAATCTAACTAAGGGATCTATTTCAAGGGTAATAACAAATGTGGCACGAGTGACTTACAGTTAGTTCAACATACATGGGTCCAAGAAATGGCATTTTTGAACTGTTGTTTCCTTGACAAAGTTTCTGTATATATTTCATCATTTGACAAAAGTGCGATGTTGGAGAACAGTAGGACATGTTTTCATGTACCTCACCCATCCTTTAACAGTCGAGTAGATTAAACCAACAGATTGGGGCAAATACAATGCAGAAAGCCACTCATGCGACATATTGCAAAGTTGATGCAGAATTATAAATTAACAACAAAAATAAACTGTAATGGCAGGTTGGCAGACTCTGAGACGGTTTCGCCGTGATGAACTGCAGATTAACTTGTCTTTGTGGGAGATGATGGAGAGGGGTGGGGGCATACGATGTTGTTTTCCGTTGTGTATTCTAGATTTTCAGTCCCACATGAGGTACCAAGAGCACTTCATAATTTTATACTGTATTTTTAAATTGTCCTGTGTACACATCAGTATCTTGTATCGTAAAACGATTTGATTTGTGAGAAGGAAGACTCTTTTAACACACTTAATGCGAGTCATCAGCAGGATGCTTTAAGGTAGTACCTAAATCTGTCAGTTGAAGATTCAAGCCGTTTGACTTTTAGTCTATTGAGACAAACTCAAGTAACCATCTGAGCTGTATTTAACAAGCTAGATATTACTATTGCATGTTTGTATTGTCACGAACTTTTAATATTTATCCTTCGGCAATAACAAAAGGTTAATGTTTATGGTGAGATGTGCAGCTGTTATGTGGTTATTGGTCGATTCTAGCCTGTCTCATCACCATCCTGTGGACACCAACGTTATAAAGTGGCGTACCTCTAGGCCTAGGGCAAGAAGACGACAGGAGTCTAATGCAACAGAAGATTAGGGCGGTTTAAACCTGGCATGTGAGAACGATGGTCCTGAAACCAAAAAAATGAGTTGCGATTGGACGCATAACGTAGCTTTAAGGATGGATCCGATAACTGCAATTTCCAGGGTGGGGAAAGGGATTATCCTTCTTGAACATGGTTTCAAAACAGGTGCTCTCAATAGGCGGACCGCCAAAAACAAAATCGGCCCGATGTTTCGCGCTGACCGAGAATGCTAATAGCCCTTATAAGGCGTTAGGCTTCAGCACCATATGTCAGCAGCTTAACTTGTATATGCATGTATACAGATTTTGAGTGTTTCTGGTTGTGGTACTACATATACTTTCCCTCTGCCCGTCTGTTTAGAGGCACCTTTTTACAGCACATAGCACTGATCTATGAATCACATTTTAGAGTTTTCAAGCCCATTTCGGTGGTGGATAACTAACCTATGAGCTTGGCCATTTTGTGGCAGCACTGAATAGGAAGGTGGGGGGGGGGGGGGAGGTGAAGTAGACAAACGTGCATACTACGTACGCACATACAGAGAACGGCATTTAAGATACACTCGAGGACAAGGTTGGGTAGACGGCAGGAATGGAGTTTGTTAGGTATCGGAACCAATATAGCAACCACGTGATTTACTTCTCACTATTTGGGGATACACTTGGTATCGGTCAATTGCTGTATAGTCTTCCATGGAACAATTACGTAGTTAAATATGTTATAATGAGCACAAAAGTAAATTTCGTAAGTAAAACGTCTTGCATACTTTATTGACGCTTTTAAACTTCACAGGTTTTGGTCACATGGACGGAAAATGATACACGTATAAGATAGAAATGAAGTATTTTGCTTCCGTGGAGTAGGCGTTAGGGTTAACCCTAACCATTGGAGTAACTTACACCAACTACGACCCAAGAATGGAATGTTGCTAAATCATATACACCTAACTACTGCAACACACATAATAAATGTCTGACTTAAAAGTTGACAATAAAATAACGTTTCCACTAGTTTATTTTTATATGAGGTTCCCAACAGAGAATACGGGGGTTTTTTTTGGTGGGGGGGGGGGGGCAGAATCTGTACAGCCACGGATGGTATGAAGACAGCGATGGGCAAAGTTGACGTTGTTATAACCATATGGTAAACAAGGCTTCCGGTATCGCATCCAGCAAGACTCCAATATCCCATTCATTCTGGTAAGAGTGATTCAGTTAATAATTGTTATATGATGTGCGAGGAGCATTGTTAGACATTGAGATGTCAACCGTATTAAGAATCTCAAAGTTTATTCTGGTTCTATCTTCACATTTTAACTGGTAATTCCCGTACAACAAGCCATGTCTTTCTTCTTCTCAGGTAAACTGATTTAATAAAGGCTAATTGTGGAAGCTCATTTCAGATTAATTGTACTATATCGACACATATTATAGGTAACCATGTTATTGGTCAAGCCTCAGAAAGTGATTCAAGTAAATACCCATCCAGAGCACAGGACCCGTCACGTAGTGTTCTCCGCATTTTAAAACCAACATTCTCACAATGTGTGCTTACTCAGATACTCTATGTACTGGTATATAATATGAACTAATCATACAGTAAGGAATGTACGGAATTAGTGTAACTGTATCTGAAATCTTGACCCACTATATGTACATAGATTGAGCCATACAAACAAATATATATACTGTATGCTCATGAAAAGATGCCTGGATAATCATGGGTTCCCCATGTAAACCGTATGCTCATGAAAGGATGCCTGGATTATCATGTATATGGGTTCCCCATGTATTTCATAAACCCAAAATCACGGCTTCAACTTAAACCGTTTACGGTGCCATGATGATCAAGCAAGCTTATGTTACCCTCATGCATGCATGGAGTAAACATAATGTCTGTGACATTACTATAAACCATAGCATTTCGGTAGCCACAGAACCATTTGTTTTTTGCTCTTTATTATTGTGCATCGTTAATCACTGTGATATATGTTATTATTCTGAGTTAACTTGACGTTAAAACAACACATCACAAGACTTCCTTGGACAAGAGCGCTGCTCTTAAAGTAAATTGTTAGATCCCTCCAGCAGACTACTACCACATAACTTTTTTTGTGGGCTGCATAAAAGTTAACGATGTAAGCCTACATAAATCGACAGTCTTATCCTTCTTGTTAACAGTTTTAACAACGTTTTCTTCAGCTTTCACATTCCTTGAAACATTACCACCATTTCATTCAGTACCATGTTCTATTAGGTTGATTTATCTGGAGCCTTACGACAAAGGTATTGATTTCATAAAGGAAACGGCTGATTTAGGTTAATTTAGCTATTGCATAAGCTATGACAATATTCGGGATGACATAAATTTTTCACGAAGCAGACGTAAGTCTCCTTGCAACTACGACAACACATTTATTGACACTACTCATGTCATTTATCAGACAAGCTTTAGTAGATCTGGCAAACAGTTAAAGCTAGTAAAATGAGACTACTGTATCACTGCAAAGGAAGCAGCTTTCTGAAAATTCTTTGTGACATTATTGAGTACGGACACTCCATCTTTAAGGACGCTTCTCATGGAGTACATTGAAAATGTCCATCCTTCGATTTGAATTTAATTTGTTGATTGCTCTCAGCTGACGCCATACGAATTAATTTGAACAAAAAAATGTGCAAATAATATTTACTTCAATTTCAATGACTGGTTTAATAGTGTCTATAATATTTCTACCTAGACCAGCTCTCAAAAATCTACATTAGCTATAAGAAGGTTGACTAGTAGAGACATTATATCTACATTAGCTATAAGATGGTTGGTAGTGGATAATTGCACACAGATATATAGTTGTTGTTTCTCTTTACTGTACTTGGACTTAATTACATAATTAATCTCTTAAGATGTCTTGACAATGTACAGGTAAGATTGATGTCTATCAAATATCCAGCGTTAGCATTTATTACACATTACACTCAAGTATGATAGCGCTCTTCAAGTTTCTTATATGGTTTGACAATATCTAATGATAATGGTCCCAGGAACAATCTCACTGCAATTCAAAACGATGCTAGGATTAGAGAAGACAGGAAAGTTTTACCCATGTCACTTCTTGCATATAGTTATCTGTTGTACAGAGAATATGAATAAATGTTACAGAGATTTACGGTCCCTACCTACAAACCTCTGGCACTAACCAGTAAATATCGAATGTAATCTTGATATCCAGGAATAATTTCCAGGGTTATAACTTGCGAGAAAGAGAGTGTCTACTTTTGCAAACTGGAAGCTGTTTGAGAATGCTTTAAGTTTTGAAACTGTTCGGTCTCGCATGTTTGCCCACGACAAGGATGGCTGGCAGAGCCTCCCTAATAATGTTGCAACAATTTGTTGTGGCGGGGGCAGCTGCTATAAAGGTCAGGTAGGAAGCAGCTACAAGGCCCAGAAGTAGCTGCTCTAATGTAACAGTTCTCTTACTATAGAGTTATCTTTTGGTGCAATAATAAACAGGACATTCTTTTCTCTGCATCTTGACATGAACCATCAGATGACATGATTACTGCCTGTTCACGTCATCCTTTTCAGAGAATACACGTTGGTTTATTATCAGACTGGCTGCGGCACGTTGTCCTGGTCCAATCTACATATCAATCTATCGAAGTGTTCCAATCCTTCAGGAAAAGTGGAAACAATGCAACAGGGGGATATCTTTACAAATGTTTCAAATGTGTGTTACTTATTTGCTGGCTTAGGTTAGGTGTTGAAGTACATTAATGGAAGTATATTTGGTGGAAAATTGGGCAATCGTAGACCACTTTATAGTTTCAAAATACACATGATCTCTTTCCTATAACAGTTAACTCTGGGTATTACTCCAAAAGTGAAAAATTTCACTTTTTATTTTAAGTTGATAGCAATTTATCTTTTGGACCATAGGAGAGTATTTTACAACAACATAAACTGCCAAAGACAATAAACATACACAAGACAATATGCAAGACATACAGACACCATGACTGAGAGATGTATATGAGGCTATAAAATGAAGGGAACTGTGAAAAGAACACAAGTGGCAGTTTTAAGGTGTTTGAAAGGCCAGAGACTCATTTCAAAGCAATGAAACCATTGAACCTAGCAGCACTGCAGAGCTATAACATCCATCATATGAATACCAGGCATGTGGGCAAGACACAATAAACTGTGAGTGATATGCAGGAGCACCCAAGTCAACTACTTTATGAGTTGTCAGGTGGGTCAAAGGCTTTAATCAGAAATCGATGGTTTATTGAATTTTATAGCCCTGAAAAAACAAACCCATTTGCTAGGGACATAAACCATGTTGAAATACACTATGATGGTTACTTATATTAGCCAGAGGATCTCTGGCATTTGGATCTAATAATGATGGATTTACCACCAAGTATGCGACATGATTCACCTTCCGTCGTGTCTAATATTGATAATGGTCTACTGAAGAAGAATTTATCCTACTTAAACCCTCTAAACAAGACATAAATTATCAACCAAACACTCAATTTCACTCCACTTGATTAGAAAAGCCATTCATCCAAAATCATTCATGATAAGGTAAGAGGTTTTATCTCTCACTCCCCCCCCCCCTCCCCTCCTCCTTCTGGGTGCCATCCCTCTAACAAATGGGAACACTAAAATCGATTGCGCACCATGGTATCTTAATCCTCACGTCAGTATTTACACTACATAAAACTGTAGATTCTAATCAGGATATTACAATAATATGGCACTAATAAGACACCTATGACTGACACCATCAGCCCTCTAAGAGGCCATGTCACTGACTGACATAACTGTAGAATCTAATCAGGATATTACAATGATATGGCACTAATAAGACACCTATGACTGACACCATCATCCCTCTAAGAGGCCATGTCACTGACTGACATAACTGTAGAATCTAATCAGGTTATTACAATGATATGGCACTAATGAGACACCTATGACTGACACCATCATCCTTCTAAGAGGCCATTTCACTGACTGACATAACTGTAGAATCTACTCACTTTATTACAATGATATGGCACTAATGAGACACCTATGACTGACACCATCAGCCCTGTAAGAGGCCATGTCACTGACTGACATAACTGTAGAATCTAATTAGCTTATTACAATAATATGGCAGTAATAAGACACCTATGACTGACACCATCAGCCCGCTAAGAGGCCATGTCACTGACTGAAATAACTGTAGAATCTACTTACGTTATTACAATATGGCACAAATAAGACACCTATGACTGACACCATCAGTCCTCTAAGAGGCCATGTCACTGACTGACATAACTGTAGAATCTACTCACGTTTTACAATGATATGGCACTAATAAGACACCTATGACTGACACCATCATCCCTCTTTGAGGCCATGTCACTGACTGACATAACTGTAGAATCTAATCAGGATATTACAATAATATGGCACTAATAAGACACCTATGACTGACACTATCAGCCCTATAAGAGGCCATTTCACTGACTGACATAACTGTAGAATCTACTCAGGATATTACAATGATATGGCACTAATAAGACACCTATGACTGACACTATCAGCCCTATAAGAGGCCATTTCACTGACTGACATAACTGTAGAATCTAATCAGGTTATTACAATTATATGGCACTAATAAGACACCTGTGACTGACACCATCAGCCCTGTAAGAGGCCATTTCACTGACTGACATAACTGTAGAATCTACTCAGGTTATTACAATGATATGGCACTAATAAGACACCTGTGACTGACACCATCAGCCCTCTAAGAGGCCATTTCACTGACTGACATAACTGTAGAATCTAATCAGGTTATTACAAAGATATGGCACTAATGAGACACCTATGACTGACACTAAGAGGACATGTCATTGACGGACATAACTGCCTATAAAGCCACTCTATCTGCAAACGTTCTCAAATTGACAGTTCTTTAGGGTATTTAGATTTCAAAAGGGGGGGTGTTTGCTTTCATCAATAATTTCATGTTGCCAAATATGATTCCTATTTATTCAAACATCTGACATTACTGGACATAAAATATTCAAGGTCTGTGAGGTGTGGAGGTCATATAATCAAACTTGTGCATATTTTATGGACATTCAGAGGCAAATGGAAGTTTTATAAATATATACTATTACATGTTTAACTGTAATTAGCATTCCAATAGATGTTATGACATTTGGGTCAGAAATGTGTAATCAAAGTCTACAAACTGGACCTGAAGTCAAACAAGGGATGAAAACATTTCACAACTATAGTGATTCTGAAGGAGCACATGTCAAAAACACTACTTTCTATCTCAAGTAATCAATATTACAGATACAGTGAAGCAAAACATATGGCATCGTTCCTTTACCTCTATCAGTGTATCAGCCTTTACTATGAAGATCAAAAACACCAATTGACACTTTCTTCTGGCAAGATAACACATCTAACCAAGTCTACATTTTATTGGAACCTATCTTGTCATGTCCACACTTTACTGGTTCAATTGATGTATACATGCCTATATCTTAATGAGTAGGAAGTGAGTATGGCTGGACAATTGATGTATACATGCGTACATCTTAATGAGTAGGGAGTGAGTATGGCTGGACAACTGATGTATACATGCCTACATCTTAATAAGTAGGGAGTGAGTATGGCTGGACAACTGATGTATACATGCCTACATCTTAATGAGTAGGGAGTGAGTATGGCAGGACAACTGTTGCATACATGCATACATCTTAATGAGTAGGGAGTGAGTATGGCTGGACAACTGATGTATACATGCGTACATCTTAATGAGTAGGGAGTGAGTATGGCTGGACAACTGATGTATACATGCGTACATCTTAATGAGTAAGGAGTGAGTATGGCTGGACAACTGTTGCATACATGCGTCACATCTTAATGAGTAGGGAGTGAGTATGGCTGGACAACTGATGCATACATGCGTACATCTTAATGAGTAGGAAGTGAGTTTGGCAAGACAACTGATGTCTACATGGCTACATCTTAATGAGTAGGGAGTGAGTATGGCAGAACAACTTATTTCTCCATGCCTACATCTTAATGAATAGGGAGTGAGTATGGCTGGACAGTATGTCTCCATGCCTACATCTCAATGAGTAGGGAGTGAGTATGGCTGGACAACTGATGTATACATGCGTACATCTTAATGAGTAGGGAGTGAGTATGGCTGGACAACTGTTGCATACATGCGTACATCTTAATGAGTAGGAAGTGAGTTTGGCAAGACAACTGATGTCTCCATCTTAATGAGTAGGGAGTGAGTATGGCAGAACAACTTATTTCTCCATGCCTACATCTTAATGAATAGGGAGTGAGTATGGCTGGACAGTATGTCTCCATGCCTACATCTCAATGAGTAGGGAGTGAGTATGGCTGGACAATTGATGTATACATGCCTACATCTTAATGAGTAGGGGAGTAGGGAGTGAGTATGACTGGACAACTGATGTGAGTAAGGCTGGACAATTTATGTCTCCATGCCAACATCTTAATGAGTATGGAGTGAGTATGGCTGGACAATTGATGTATACATGCCTACATCTTAATGAGTAGGGAGTGAGTATGGCTGGACAACTTATTTCTCCATGCCTACGTCTTAATGAGTAAGGACTGAGTATGGCTGGGCAATTTATTTCTCCATGCCTACATCTTAATGAATAGGGAGTGAGTATGGCTGGACAATATGTCTCCATGCCTACATATCAATGAGTATGGAGTGAGTATGGCTGGACAATTGATGTATACATGCCTACATCTTAATGAGTAGGTAGTGAGTATGGCTGGACAACTTATTTCTCCATGCCTACGTCTTAATGAGTAGGGACTGAGTATGGCTGGGCAATTTATTTCTCCATGCCTACATCTTAATGAATAGGGAGTGAGTATGGCTGGACAATATGTCTCCATGCCTACATCTCAATGAATAGGGAGTGAGTATGGCTGGACAATTATTCATCCATGCCTACATCTTAATGAGTAGGTAGTGAGTATGGCTGGACAATTATTCATCCATGCCTATATTTTAATGAGTAGATAGTGGTAGAAGTTGACATGTTAAAGTTCCAATTTGATAACAGAGAACTTCATTAGATACAATGGCTTCCTGTGTTCTTCTAATTTTTTTTTATCGTTATTATGCATACAACAACATGTACATGAACACCATGATAGATATGCTGATTATGAATGGTATAGGTTTCATAGGTTAGAGGAATTTAACATGAACACATCTTTTGAGAGAAAACCAGGCACAGTGAAAGTGAAACATTATTAAAAATTGCATCAAGTGACCTAGCTATCAACACTGTTACATCATCTTGATATAGCACACTCACAGTACAGTGAGATAAATATGTCGCATATGGGAAATGACCCTTTAAACATTGGTCAATGATAGGCTGGACTTACATACAGACAATAAAGATAACTTGCTTAGCAACACAAAACTTCTTCAAGTGTCCCTCATAAGAAATATTGTATTGTTTTACACTTTTCTGAATATTTACTGTAAAACTAGCATATGATAAATAAATTTGAACTTAAATCTCCTTCTAGCCTTACTAAAGGACCATGATGATCACTTAACCATGAAATAGTTTATAACAACAACTATTCTGTTTTGGCACATAATGGCATAGAAGATGCATCCCTTAATGACATTTCCTGAATTATTAATGGTGAATGTGGTTTGTTAATACTCAACATTTATTTTGAACAAATTTGGGACATAGACAATCATATCTGGGGCAGGAATAATTTAGAAAAATAATCCAAACATTGTCCCTGGCTAACCTTTGACCTACATGTTCCTGAATCAAAGTATACCTTCACACTTGCAGATGGACAATTTTCTATTTACAATGTCACAACAAAGTGATCCCTATATGACCTTTGACCAAAAACTTTTGAATACTCCAACTTTCTTTCCAAACAATGATGTAGAAGATTTCTAAATAAGCTTTGAACTTCTTGACCAGGTCTTGTAGCCAACCACCAAAGGATCATTATGTCCAAACTTCATCAAAATAGAAAATCCTCTAAATGAGAGAAGCATTTTACAAATAGAGGAAGGGCAGACAGAAGTAAAAACAAAAAGACACACCCTTTGAATTTAATTTGAAGTCTTTGCAAATCTGTTCACTTGACAGCTACAGTTACAACTCAAATTGCTATAACTTGTTCATATTACAACTCTATCACAGATTATCATAAACAACCCCCTTCCTCTCCCTCCAAAAGAAAAGTGCCCTCTAACTAGGAAAAAAACAACCTCGCATAAAGTAAGAGCTGGATCTGTCACTTGAACAAAACTAGATCTGTCCTATCTGTCCTGTCCTGTCCTAGATCTGTCCAAAACACTACGGTAATTGAAACACACACACACACACAAAAAATAAAACATGCTTAGTAATTCCTTGTCACAAGTTATATGACTGTATTTAATAGTAAACTGCAACAGGATTTTAAAGTTTTGACAATTATTGACTTCATACGATGATCAGCAAGGGGATCTTGCACACATGTGCAGACCAATCCTAAAGGTTTTTCAAACATGCTATTCTTTTGGAGAAATCCCATTCACAAGATTTGCAGACTTTGAAGTCTGTTAACGTCAAGTAGGCAGACAAATGCTTTTGAAACACTATTGTGGATCCACATACCAAGTATCAAGTTTATCCAAGCCTTACTTTTGGAATCACCACGTTTGCTAGTTTGTCAGACTTTGAACTTAAATGACTTGTAACTTCCCTAACAAAACAATAGAGTTCTTGAAAATACAAAAGTACATACATACCACCTAAAGTATAAAGTTCATCCAAGTAATACTTTTGGAGGTCTTATACTTTCATGGGGGGGGGGGAGGGGGGTCTTGCTCTCATGTGAACCTAGACATCAAACCTTAAGTTCAACCATGCTTCTCTATTGCAGTTATTATGTCAAATGGTTTTGATGTTCAAAACTCTTTGACCTCTTTGCCCTCCACAAAGGTGCACTAAGTAAAGGTAATTCTATATTCTGAAGTCTATCTGAATTTTACTTATATGGTTAAATTGTCTACATATTCTCAAAATTTGACCTCTAATGACCTAAAACCACCTTTTAAGTATCAAAAATACAACAAGGTTCTTGTACTCACTAAGGTGAACCCGTACACTACATATAAAGGTAACCCACTGTGTACATTTGGAGTTATCCTGTTAACAAGTGTTCACAAACACATGCATGCAAACCCCCAAACAGACACACCCAAACACATATTCCTTTTTCCATCAGCAAGGAATCAAAAGGTGGTAAATTTGCTAAGCTGAATTTAATTTAAATTTCATTTAAACCATCACTATAAGAGACACTTCCAAAGAAACTTTATGGTGTGGCTGAGTACCAGTTACTCCATGAGACAGACTATCAGGTCCTTCATAGACAGGTCATGTGGTGACCTACTTTATCATATTGCACAGAAGTTTCCAATGTAGCTCTCCGTCCAAGACAATGCAGTACCCTGTATCTGGCCACATACATTTCTGCAACTCTTTGTGTCAGCTTTGCAGACCTTTTAAAGTCTGCAGATATTTTCTTTGAGTGTAGGAGGCCACCTCAAACAAAAACTGCAGCACACTCTTTGTACACTTTCATGTTGAATTAAGTCTCACTCCAGGGTGGCAGTAAACTGTTGACGCATCTCTGCCATATTCCATCAGTGTCTCACCACATGTGCTTGTATTGAAACTGTGAAAGGAAGGAGAAACAAATGTGATGACAACATGTTCTGGTGGCTTGAATTGTTCAAGAATATAATTTACATCATTACACCAGCTGTAACTAACCTCATGTGTTATTAAATGTGCTTGCATGTGGTCTGTTATACAGCAATGAAAAACATATGTCCAACTCCATAGTTATTAGACATACGCAAGCAGCTTTGCTACTTCAAAGATGCCCTGTGCCTTTGGTTCCTTCTCTTACTATACACACTTACTGAGCAGAGTAAGTAAGGAAAACCATACATATATATGCACTCATTACAAGATAGGGACAGTAAAGGCATGAATCAATACAATCACTTACAAGACAGGGACAGTAAAGGCATGAATCAATACAATCACTTACAAGACAGGGACAGTAAAGGCATGAATCAATACAATCACTTACAAGACAGGGACAGTAAAGGCATGAATCAATACAATCACTGACAAGACAGGGACAGTAAAGGCATGAATCAATACAATCACTTACAAGACAGGGACAGTAAAGGCAAGGAACAATACAATCACTGACAAGACAGGGACAGTAAAGGCATGAATCAATACAATCACTTACAAGACAGGGACAGTAAAGGCATGAATCAATACAATCACTTACAAGACAGGGACAGTAAAGGCATGAATCAATACAATCACTTACAACACAGGGACAGTAAAGGCATGAATCAATACAATCACTGACAACACAGGGACAGTAAAGGCATGAATCAATACAATCACTTACAACACAGGGACAGTAAAGGCATGAATCAATACAATCACTTACAAGACAGGGACAGTAAAGGCATGAATCAATACAATCACTTACAAGACAGGGACAGTAAAGGCACGAATCAATACAATCACTGACAAGACAGGGACAGTAAAGGCATGAATCAATACAATCACTGACAAGACAGGGACAGTAAAGGCATGAATCAATACAATCACTTACAAGACAGGGACAGTAAAGGCATG
>JAIPMN010000686.1:10707-25045 GCA_020650975.1 Apostichopus californicus | reverse complement strand
TTACAAGACAGGGACAGTAAAGGCACGAATCAATACAATCACTGACAAGACAGGGACAGTAAAGGCATGAATCAATACAATCACTTACAAGACAGGGACAGTAAAGGCACGAATCAATACAATCACTGACAAGACAGGGACAGTAAAGGCATGAATCAATACAATCACTTACAAGACAGGGACAGTAAAGGCATGAATCAATACAATCACTTACAACACAGGGACAGTAAAGGCATGAATCAATACAATCACTTACAACACAGGGACAGTAAAGGCATGAATCAATACAATCACTTACAAGACAGGGACAGTAAAGGCATGAATCGATACAATCACTTACAAGACAGGGACAGTAAAGGCATGAATCCATGCAAGCACTTACCTGTCTGAAGTTTATATATTTACACACATACAGCTATACCATTATGACCACACAGTTTATAGATTTCTTCTTGTATATATCATAATAGCTTTAAAATTCCATAATGCTTCAGGCAGATCTAGTGCTGCAAATGTATTCTTAACTTCTACTTACACCAATTGGAGTCTTTTTCTCTGTCTAAAATTCAAAATCATTTTATTGCTGAAATCCCTGTGGAAAGTCATCAGAGAAGGAGGACCACCCTTATCTTGGGATTTGAGTCTCAAGTTTCTTTCACAGAAAATGTTCTTGTACACTTTGATGGAGCAACCTCTGGCGCATTGGGGCATTAAAGACACATCAAAGAGGGGAAGCCGCAGGAGAGAATTGTAGTAGGATTAACTAAAGCTTAACTTGAAAGAAAAGTCACCTTTCATAGTAACTTCAATCATGGAGCTATAATTTAGTAACAATCTAAGGGGAAAAAGAATGTGCCACAAAAGATGAGACTAGTTAGACAAACTTGAAATTATTTGGAGTATATGAAATGGGTGAAAATAAACACAGTATCATTTTTAATCTAAGCAGCAGGAATGGGCTTCCATAACTCATTCCCCATCTGTCTTTTAGAGTTCACAGTTAGATGAGTTGTGGAGGGATAACTGTCAGAATGTGTCTACCCTGGCAAACTGGCCCGTTCATTATTTCAATCATGACATATTTAAGAGCGATGACATACACGGAGAGCAAGTCTAGCTCTCGTTTGGTATCGAAAGATAAAGTTAGTGTTGTGTTGAAAGACTAAAGTGATATGGGATTACGAAAGGCTAATGCTTCCACAAAGGATTTGTAAGATTATGGTAAGGTTAAGTTGAGAGGTGCATGAAAGGCTATCATGGTAAGTAAACCCATGCAGTAATGTTGGGTGTGTGTGTGTACGTCGGTGATGGCCTCACTTGTCTTGTAAACCCATGAAGGGTAATGCTACTGAATGTCATACTTGGCATATGGGTTGCCTGTAAATAGTACATCAAGGTCCTTATTGTTTCTGGTGGGATTCAAAGGTCAGTAATTAATATCGCAAGAATCATAACTTGAAGAAAGTTAGTAGAAGGATCATACATAGTCCTCATGGTGCACAAGAAGTTACAGTATTTGGGTGGAGGTTAGTATATCAGTAAAGTTACAATTTAATTGAGGCAAATAATGTAGTCATTACTATATGCAATAGTTGTTATAATTTTGTTTATTTCTTTTTGTATGTTATGTGTGTATTTAGAGGTACACACAATTTGTCTTTGACTTTCCTTGATGGGAATGTTCTACTTTATTTAGCCAGAGGGCTTCCTAGAACACTGCCTTTCACAAATATATAATATGTTGTATTACTTTTAATAAAGCAATATATGTCATCTTGTGGTGGAAGAACAAACAAACAGAAGTCAACCTAATTTTGATATGTTGCAAATTCTATAAAAGTCAATGCTTTCAATCCAGTGAGAAATGATGGTATCTGCAGCTCAATAATTAATGTAGCTTGACTACTTAATACAGCTTATAAACCATGAAGTCAAATCCTCAGATGCAACAGAGGTCCCAATAGGAAAGCAAGACTTTTATGGCTTTAAATATGTTTACAGTGTACTACAATTTATAGTCTATGACATATATGTGTCTAATGTCACCTAAGGTTGGGTGTATATATATATTAAGTTAAAATATTGAGGATTTATTAAGCACAGACATATCCACCAATAACAGATAATGGTGCTTAAGGCACATCACAAATATTACCCTGATCAACGATAACCTGTTAAACATAGAGACAAACCCTCCCATGGCAGCAGCTAAACAGCGCCCAGCTGACAGTTTATCTCACAGGTCCCCATTTATACACCTGGGTGAACCATGGAGCTATTACCGAATAGCTCCATGGGTGAACAGAGGCAATGGAGATAAAGTGCCTTGCCCAAGGACACAAGGTAATGATCTGGCCAGGACTTGAACCTGCAAACTTTAGATAACAAATCCACTGCCTTAATAATCACTAGAACACAACACTTTTTATTGAGTTAAAAGAATGTTATGGAAGAGTTATAAGTCTTGACATTACAATGAATTGAGCCCAAGATCAGCATTAATTTAGCCTTAAAGGAACATTCCAGATAAATAACATGTTTGCAAGGTGAATATAGGCTATCCTGAACCTAGAAGAACTATATACTCAATATTACACCCCCAATTTTTTTTTTTTTTCCTTTTTCAATTTTATCATGCTAAGATTTTGCTGTGAAATTCTCAGTGAAAGCCTCCCATTTACACTCTCAGTGAGAAGGTCAAAAAATTCTCCAGAACTTATGAAACTAGGGACTTACAATATAATATATAATTTGATCAATCACGATATCACTTCCTTCAATTGGCCACTTCTAAAAATATTGAAAAACACAGGAGCAGAGATGACTTGCAATGAGGGGAAGGTAAGATCACAGGCTGACATAATGGATACACTCATGTAAACAACAATATATGATATATGATATTGTAATGAACTGGACAGATCAACAAAACTGAGTGCTTATTGCCATCCCATCTAATTATAATACTGCTTTGTAGCATACAAAATCAGATTATATATACTCAATGGGTTCATCTATGATTATCCATAATTCACAAATTTAGTGCAAAGTGCTGTATGACCAGAGCTTGGATGTCATTGCAAACTACTAGCTATGCGCATACATAATCCTGCACAAATCAAGGATGTCAGCAAGATTAATCCCTATTTTATATTTTTTTCACCAAAATCACATCAAGAATAAGAATTTATCACTTTGATAGTTTCTGAACAGAAAGTGCACTATACCTATGCTTTGTGGTACTAAAATTTGCTATATTAGATTAAAGTTAAACCACTAATAACTTGTTAACTCTGTAATTTTGACTGGTCTTAGTAATCTTAAAGGCAGTCTGTATGGACAGTAAACATGTAAATGACATTTAAACTGAACATTGTCGACATTCCTTAATAACGTGTTTCCGTGAATTGAAATCATTTACTCTGTACACATAGTACTTTGATGATATCATGCATCCGAATGTACCAAACAAATCAGTTAGGACTTTTCCCTATACGGCCCTCTGTAATGACCAATTAAACCTCTCAGTCTGACACCACTTCAGTCAGCAATGCAGGTAATGATAATATCATTACAGCATACCACATGTCCTGAGCAGATGGTCCTCATACTGTCTGTGCATTACCGAGTATTCGCAAGTAGAAGGAATTTCTAAGGAATCTAAATTAGGTTTACACTCTCTGCAATAAGCATCGCTGAAACATATCATTTTAATTATATCATTTCAACTTGTGTCCGGTAACAACCTAAGTGAAAAATGTGGGATGGTACTAAAATCAAAACTATGTATCCAAATTTTACCTGATGACATGCAGTTGCTTTCTAGACCTGCCCACACAGACCGCATTCTTTAGAGTACTGACAATGAAAGAATTGCTTAACGGGGTGTGAGAAGGTGGGTGCCAAGATTACCAGAAGAATAAAAAATGTAATGTACAATGGCATTATTTTTCTTGACACAAACAGATAAACATCAAAAAGACCTAAGATTGTGAGAAGCTTTTCAAAGGAAACAAATGAAGACAAAGAACCCACTTAAGAAACTTCTCAGACAGTTCTCTGTCTATAATTTAATCACTCTCCCCCACCCCCCCCCCCACCAAATCACCCCCTTTGTTTTCCTTTTTCTTCTATAATGGTTCAGCTCTTATTTTAAAGTTTCATAAAATACAGACAACTCAACAGGAATTTCCCATTTCAAAAATCTGTTCCCTACAACCAAATGAAACATTTCTCTTAAATTGATAAGAGATTGTTCCCTTTTGTTATTCCATCTTGGGATCGTACCGTGGGGGTTTCTATATTTGCAACTGTAGAACCCACTTCAAATGAATACAATGAATTGTGATACCAGACATTGGGTCCAGGAACTTATTCCCTATTCTTAGTGTCACTACTGAACATTTACACTCACTTATTTCCTATTCTTGGTGTCACTACTGAACATTTACACTCACTTATTCCCTATTCTTGGTGTCACTACGGAACATTAAACTCACTTATTCCCTATTCTTGGTGTCACTACAGAACATTTACACTCACTTATTCCCTATTCTTGGTGTCACTACTGAACATTTACACTCCTTTACTCCCTATTCTTGGTGTCACTACTGAACGTTTACACTCACTTATTCCCTATTCTTGGTGTCACTACTGAACATTAACACTCACTTATTCCCTATTCTTGGTGTCAACAAACTATCTGGGAGTATGAATAGCATTTTCTACAAGAAGAGATAGATTACTCAATTCAAAGTAGAAACTTGATTAATTTCATGGTTTGAGTACAAGAAATCCTCTTAAACCTGCTTTAGTTAACTACATGTAGTTTAATAGAACAAGCTCAGCCCTTAAATGTCACACCAATGCAGTTCATTAGCTAACTGTTGCCTTGTTCAACATCATCAGATCAATCCAATATTTGCGCCAAAGTTGCAAACAGGGTTGTACATACACCTGGGGATGGGGATAAGGAATGGGGGGTCGAAAGTGTGATATCCTTAAACAAGACATAAGCTACACACTGGTAATTTTGGTATTGGCTTGTGACGTTACATACATATTTAAGCCTCACACTGGTAGTGTTGGTAGTGGCTTGTGACGTTACATACATATTAAGCCACACACTGGTAGTGTTGGTCAGGCTTGTGAGGTTACATACATATTAAGCCTCACACTGGTAGTGTTGGTCAGGCTTGTGAGGTTACATACATATTAAGCCTCACACTCTGGTGTTCCCACTTATTGAGTGAGGCTAGGTGGCATGGATTCTTCAGATGAGGCTATGTAATAGTTACTCCTTACACAAGACGTGCTGGGATTCTTTCAGTGAAGATACACAGGAACTGAGCCTCACACTGGACTTGCTGATACCCATTAAATGATGCTATCTATTAATTAAGCCTCACACGAGAGGACATGTTGATGTTCTTTATGTGAGGCTATTGATATCATGAGGATGCCTCACATGAAACATTAACAAATCTTCCCCAGTGAGAAGAGGATGTCCTAATAAGTAAAAGCTGATAGTTCCAGAAATGAAAGAAACATTTGTACAAAAAACAACTTCCTGGACGAGGAAGCAGTTAATCAAAATGAGTATGATAAACAGAAATGAGATGGGTTAATGAACACAGAAACGGAAATAGACATAAGTAAGATTAAGGAAAGATGTGGAGTAGCTTGGTTGTTATCTTCCAGTAAGGTTGTTATCTTCTTGTAAAGTATAAATATATGAAGGGAACTTCTAACAAATATGGATTAAAGCAAAAATGAATGATTCCTTGCGGAATTAGTGTCTGGCTGGATGTAGTCATTCAAGAATTAGTAGATATTAGTACATGTATATATGTATTACAAACTATCAAGGATTAACTGTTTATGACATGTTTCTGAAAGGTAATTTTATATCAAAAGTCATACAACAATGGACCAATGTTAACAAGGAACCCAGAACTAAGAAGCTGAATTCAGCACTAATTTCACCCTAAAAAAGACTTTTCCAGACATTCAAAATCTTGTAAACCAGATAAAATCAGATAAAATTATAACCTGCGTGAAACTATCCTTTGTTTGTAGATTTTGTTAAATTTTCATGTATCAATATGAAATATCTGCCTTAAGTCATCCTGAGCAATAATGTGGTGCCATGCACATGTGTTAGTGCATCATGAGATTGAGAGACAAATATACTGACATTCTGTAATAAATACCAAAGTAGGAAAAGAAGTAACAAAGAAAAAGATAAATAGATTTACCTGCTGATTTTGTTGTTCCTTTATGTGGTCCATATACTCTGGTCATTGCAGATATACTGTTGTATTTCGAATTGGGACGATCTTCAATTTGTGTTGTCCTGTTTTGAAATCAAAATACTGCAGTTGGAAAGAGTTATCAGACTAGTTGTATCATCAGTGGTAAAGATGGATAGTATTACTGCCAGTAAACTGTTCCATCTATCATGCAGTGATAAACTTGCATAGACACACATTAGACATTTATACTTTTAAGTCAATCGCTGATATGTTAATCAAAATGAGAGGCCTAACAGCAGCCAAGTGTAAAAGGGGATAAAATATCACTTTTACAGCATGTACACATACTGAAACACCTCACTTGTACCAGGGAGTTGTTATGGTCCATAACAACTCCCTGCTTGTACCATGGCTGCTCAGGAGAGTTCAATAATGTACAGGCTTATTAAAACCTCTGGGATTATCAAGAACCGTCAGGGATCACCAAAATTCAATAAGGAAGCTTCCAAAAGTATCTTCTTGCAAAGCCACAGGGGAATGGTAATATTTCATACACATTTTGACTTTGGCAACTTTTATTTTGGGAAAAGGATTCATCAAATTTATAAATATGCTTATATGCATCTGTTTCAAAGAATAAAATACTATGACAATTAACTTATCTGTGAGGAAGAGGAAATGCATAATGTAATACATTACATTTATAACATAGTATATCAATGGTTCAAACCTAGGCTGATGTAAATCATGTTACTGTATCAAAATGTGTCGGGGGGGGGGGGACAAGCCTGATCGGCCCCTGCAGGTAAGCAATTACTGGAAAAAACAGACTAGTATTTTAAAACATGCGAAACTAGTACAAGCAAATATTTACAGAATGGAAGTCTGCCCCAGCCCTGGCAAAACCACCCTCCCGGGAGAAAAACTTCGCTAAGTAAAAAGAAAAAAAATCCCTTCCCGCTGGCTGGACTGTTCCCCGGAGGAGAACTTGGGGATTTTATCCTTGAACATATGGCATGTCTTCTGGGGTTTTTAATCCTTCAATATGGCTTGTCTTCTGAGGTTTTTAATCCTTCAATATGGCATGTCCTCTGGGGTTTTTAATCCCTCAATATGGCATGTCCTCTGAGGTTTTCAGTCCTTCAATATGGCATGTCCTCTGAGGTTTTCAGTCCTCCTCTGGGGTTTTCAGTCCTTCAATATGGCATGTCCTCTGAGGTTTTCAGTCCTTCAATATGGCATGTCCTCTGAGGTTTTCAGTCCTTCAATATGGCATGTCCTCTGAGGTTTTCAGTCCTTCAATATGGCATGTCCTCTGGGGTTCAATCCTTCAATATGGCATGTCCTCTGGGGTTTTCAATCCTTCAATATGGCTTGTCCTCTGAGGTTTTCTATTGTTAGTGCCATATTCTACAATATACTCTCATTATTTAATCTCACAAACGACTGGCCTAATAATAGCCTTTGGATTCGAGAGAAACATCATGATATCAGTCTCAGAAAACTAAACATCTATTATTATAAACCAAAAGTCAACTCCTTGGAGATAAGTTGCTGATCATGCTAGTCTTTCACTTCATTGGCAATCTGACATTCATATTCTGGCTCTCTTAAATTTATTATACACAATTAATGTGGCTATTTTTGTTAAGTACTGTAGATAGAACATTCTTCCATAAACACATGTCAACTGCTTTATGATGGCAAGGTTCACCTCTGATGGAAATTAAAAATAGCTCTCTGATGATTACTTTATAATACTGAATAACAAATACTGAAATGAAAAATTTAGGTTGCTCAGATTTTAACCCCTTGAACAAAAGTTCACGAATGACAAGTGTATGCCATAAATTATCCATGATGCCCGTGACTATCACAGCTTTGGCTCAAGTGATGACAAACTACAGTACTTAGACCTGATACAATGACTGGTCCATTAAATGTTGAAACATAAAAGACATCAGCTTGTCATGCTGATCCATATTTAAATGATCTGTGATGTAATATTAATGGATTCAGTCAACAAAACGGTCATGAACCATTTGTCAAACCAGAGTGATGACTCTCCCAAAACTTGCCATATTACAATTTAGTTAACTGCACATTAATTATGACCTCAAATACGCTCCCTAGCCATGCTCATAGGCGGTTAAAGGACTACTTTTGAACAGAAGTTAGTGTTGACACATGCTAAGTGTATTTCACTGATTGCTATACTTTCAAAACCAATGCTTCTGTCAATCATGTCAGACATTTCATTGACACTTGGTTTTCTATCAACAACTTAACAAGGAGCCTGGTTGAAACAGAGTGACCAAAGCCAATACCTGCCCCTCAATCCTCTCTTCAACTAAACTAAGCTGTCCACCTTGTTGTACTTGTACTTTCAACAGGGAGCTGTTCCTCAATCTGCAGACTTAGTTCCATCATCCTTCTGAGTAAAACACACCTTGACATTTCACCAGTAATTTGACACCTTACCAATCTCTAGTAGTCCATCAGAAGACACTCAAATCAAGCCTCAAGGTGAAAAAGTTCCAGTATAATTCCTTTTCATTCTTGATGGAATTGAAAAGTTGATTACTATTGATGTATGGGATTACTTTGATGTGTTAATAGACCACAATATTATTATTTTCTGAGTCTAGTGCCTCAGGGAAGGTGAGCGAATGTTCATAATTTAATCAGGTCATGACAGTATCCCAATTATTCTTCCACACGTCTAAGGTTACTGTCTAGCTGTAAACTACTTTCTCAGCAAATGCTAAGACACAGTTAACAATTACAGGTCCATTTATTAGCAGCAAATATGTAAATTGTTATTTATCAAGTGTCATTTATTGCAATCACAGTACACAATTTCTGTTGTTTGTGTCTGTTTTATGTGCGTAATTTGGCACACTAGTAGTATATATATTTATAGCAGTGCTTCATAACACATGGCTTCTGGTCTTGCACCTTTTCTTCTAGTAAACATCCTGTCCCGGGATCGCGTGGGGCTTCCAATTTCAGAGGCGTCAATCATTGGGGAACAGGGGCACATTGCCCCCACTTTCTGAAGGGTGGGGGACATGATATCAAATGTCCCCCCCCCCCCCAGGTTTAGTGACTTGTGTAGGCGCTAGGCCTATCAGGCTCATAATGACTCGTGTTCCTCATAAAAGGAGCTCAAACATTGCACTATGAGATTAGTACTTATTAATGTTATTCTCATCTGCTCAACCCCACGATGAAAAATAGAGCTTTTCAACTGGGTTGAAATAAGAATTACAGATTTCCTTTATATAGTGAGCCTGGAAAAGTTAGTCGAATCAGTCAGTACTCATGATCATTGTTGCAGTTGTATAATTTATCAAATTGCATTAAATCAGTATGTTGAAGAAATTTTACAAAGCTCTAATTGAACATAAATTGTATTAAATCAGTATCTTGAAGTAATTTTACAAAGCTATAACTAAACATTAATTGTATTAAATCAGTATCTTGAAGTAATTTTACGATGCCTAATTGAACATTAATTGAGAGACACAGAAAATAAATTATCTTGAAATCAATCATTGTTTTTGGTTTAAGTTTCAATTTTGTCAATCATGATAAAGGCCCTAAGATACACCCAGATGTTAAGTAGATAAGTCTTTCTAAATTTAAGTCTAATCACTTGTCAGATGTGACTTAACTGTTAAAATAAATTTATGACTGACATACCTCTTCAGGGACCAAACAGAAGCAAACTTGAGGATTTGTAGATGTGAGTTTTCCCCTTGGCCCCGCCAGGGCTTCCCCCGGACCCCATCAGGGGCCTAAGACGGGCCCCTGGACCCCACCCAATAAAATCTTTGTGCCAAGGTGCTCCAGGTGTGCGCTACGGGCACACTCCTTCAGGTTTATCATGTTTGATCATTTATCCCCCCCCCCCTCCTCTCCACTTTTCAATTGGGATTGATGCCTCTGTCAAAATCAATTTAATGCTGAACACTGGACACTGAGGACAGATTCTGATTCATAATGTTAACACAGCTGAAAAAGTTCACCCAAACTTGCTTAGGGGGTTATCTAACTAAGTTTTTCAGTCTGACCTTTGACCTCTATAGAAACAATATGGTTCATGTACTCTCTATAAAGTAAGACATTTTGTAGTTACTGTGTTTACTAACTACCTAGTTTAGCACACAGCCAATTCAGACTGCTTCGCATAAGAAAATACAATATCATCATAACAGGAAAATTTAGTTGTGATATATTATTTTGATCCCTATTAATACCTTTACAATACATAACAATTTATCAAGGACAGATGGTGTTATTCATATGATTCTTATAGAGTCTTGTATGAATGAGAAGAAAATGTGTACAATTGATTAAATTACCACTTAAATCCAGGATTGAATCATTAATGTCCCAACTGTGAATGGGGAGGGAGAAGGGGCTGGGGGGTGGAGAGATTGGAAGGGCAAGTATAAGAGCTTTTGTTATAGTCACTATGTTACTTGATTTATTTAATTGTCTTTTCTCCAACTTTATAACCAAAACTGTCATGTTATTGGATTCTACTGCAGTCAGCTAACCAAACACAATTGTCAGTACCACCAAGCACAACCAGCAGCAGCCATCTTGCTGGTGCAGTAGCTGATCTGGAGACAGTACACCACCAATCTAGTTTGCCAGAGGTTGAACAATTTGCCTTACTTTCCTTGGGGATGTCAGAGTCCTTGTTTCCACAATAAATATGTTTTATAAGCATTTATAACATTTGCTATAAGATACAGGAAACGTGATCAATTTTGAAGTAATCTTTGCATAATTGCTAGGAAATTGAATAAGTAGGAAAAAATGTCACTTTGAAGAGTCTCTGGCTATAGGATGAAGAAATGGCTATCTATTTTGTATGGTATGTTTAAAGCTCTTTGTATGGAGGTAATTGAAACAGCTGACAAGACTGATATTAAGTTATTACCCCCTGCCCCTGTCAGGGCAACATGCAGATACAGTCAGTCTGGTTTTTCACAATTGCCAGCCACCAACAGAGGAAAACCTGGTGATACCTAGGCCACATGTGTCTCTTAACAAATTACCATACCAGTAGGACTTTCTATGTTTCCTACAGGCTATTAAAACAAAGGACTCAGTGATCAATCAGTACGATATGGGAAGTAGATGGAGTTAAGTATACAATGATCATTTAAAGATAAATCATGATGGGTTGGAAGGAAGGGAGAGGGTGGGAGGGGGGTTAGTGATATACCAAACAACAAAAGCATGGCAATGAATTGATTAGTTTTTTTTAATACAGAAGTAAAATGCCCAAGAATGCAAATATGTGATGAAGTGCAACAAAAGAGCTAGATTTTTCACTGCATGCTGACAGTCTTATAACTATTTTTGGTAAAGCTTCACTTAAAATGAATATTCCTTTCAAAAGTTTTCTGCATAAAAGGAGCTATTTGTATTGAGCTGGGTAACATTTTGATACTACATATCTTCCCATAAAAATGTATAGGCATTGCTTCCTAAGTAGCCTCTTCAAACAAATGAAGAATATGTGGAACTAATTTATAAAATTTGCTGTTTGCATACCAATGTGGACAAATGTGTCTGTTTGATTAAAGCAAGCTTCCTGTAAGAAGGACTTGGGAGGTTTGCTCATAGTGCCGACAATTAGCTACAGTACCTATATGCCAATAGCTACTTAAAGTGCAAGTCCTAAGTGATCAATTATCAAATAATTGTTATCATATGTCTCTGTAATCTTACTTCATTACAGGAATCACTAGTAGAGGACTGGTATTACTCTACTTTTGCAGGGTGGCAGTGCAGTTTCTAGGAGAGGTTTGCAACCTTGTGTCACAGTATTTAAACTGAAGCTGCTTGATCTTTCAGCTCAGGCAATTGACACTTTCAGATGTTCCGTAACTGCTTTTAATGCTAGGTTAACCTCTTGAGCAGATGCTTTGCTCCACTTTGAGAGCAGGTGTGAGGTGGCTGTATTTTTAATATGGAATAGAATACTTTCATGATTCTGTTAATTTCTTATGGTGCCATCTCTGCATGACCAAATCTTTTCCTCTAGTCTCAAAATAAGCAGCTGTCAATAACCATCTGTAGATCTATATCTTGTACATGAATCATGAGAATTATATTTCAGTGACAGCATTCTTGAATGAGCAATATAGAAATGTCACTGTTAAGGACCACCCTGTCATAACCGCAATCAGCTTAGCTAGTATACTAAAGAATCTTCAAACAAAACTTCAAAAAGTAAATTATTAGATCTGATTACCAGCAGTTTTATATTTCACACCCACGTAAACATGCTGCTTTGAAGTTTGAACAGCAAGGGAAATATAAACTTTCATAATTAAAAGTCATGAGACATAATAGCTATCGTTGTTTCTTCTTAACAATTGTAGCAACTTAGCAAGTAGCTTGCTTTCTCCACATAAATAATTCCATGTACTTGTCAAAAGTAATAGAACAATGAGAGTTAGCAAGAAGGGTTTGACATTTGCAGTTAAATTGTAAGAAGTGGTAACCATGGCAACGTAAAGATAACACCACAAATTTTGACGTTACACTTTCCCTAGCAAAGTTTATACCTTGCTTTTGTAGCACCCGTAAGTTTTGGTAAATTAGGACTTTCTAGGATTTAGATTCCCCCTCCCTGTGATAGTTCCCCCTACAAATTCTTGGTGGTCATGGAGTTCAACATGTGGCCTATCACTTCCTTGCAGGAAGTTTCAGGACTATGCCTTTATTCTTGCAATGACATTGCTTTGTCCTCCATGTGTAACAAGAAGAGTAAACCACTACCAAACACATAAGCCAACATATTCAAAGGTGAAGTTTTCCCATGGGTTGGAGATCTTCTGCAAACAGGTGACCCTATTCTCCACCTCTTTGTGTATCAGCTCATTTTCTGGGACTACGTCACTAAGTTGTTTACACCTGGTGTCTTAGTGGTTGTTTAGTAATGTTGGTGTTTTTCGATAATGAGTGAGCCAATCAGCTGGTTCATTTATCTCCTTATTTGGGCTTGGCAGGTACTTTCCCCAGGTTCTATAAGGCGGCCAGTTTACCAGTGATCTGTGCCACTCACTTGAACGCCCTCAGTCGTCTCAGGATGTCGGAGAAATCAATAGAAATTATCTACTAATTTCTATACATGTATGAATCACTTTGTATTTTCCTTAAGTAAGCTTTTACTCTGTGATGGCTCCAAGCACACAGGAATGTATTATGTTTAATTTATATTATATTTATACAGTTATAGATTTGTCTCATATTGCATTGGGTATTAAGCCCCATTGCTATTGATTATATTGGATATTTAAGTTCTAAAGGCCACTCACTTGACAGCCCTCGGCCATCTAGGATGTTGAAGACATCATCTTTAGAAATTACCCAATAATTTCTACACAGGTTCTTTGGGTTGGGTGGGCACGACTAATGCCCTGATCAGTGTTGGAAAACCTTGTTCAATTTCCCCCGAACACACTGCCGATTTCCCGCCGGTGTTCGCGCATCGAACACGCATAGCGTGCAAGCATAATGGCGTGGGGTCCAGGGGCCCGCCTCAGGGCCCTGGTGGGGTCATGGGGTAAACCCCTTGTGGGGATCCTGGGGGCGAAAGCCCCCGAAAAATTTTGGTATTTTTGCGTGTCTGGCGATGAAAAATTCGCAGTTGAGGATGCAAAATACTGACAACTTTTTGAATTTAAATTGTCACGAAACTGATGAAAATTTTAAAATGACAAGTAAGAGTAGCTATATTATGTTATAAAATGAAAAGAGATTTAATCTGTCTTTCAATCTTAAAAAGTGGAACTTACAAAACTTCCGATATTATTAAACAAACAACGTTCAGCAAAGCCCTGTTTCTAGACTGCCTAACAATGAATAGCGTGCACTATGCATACATTTTTACAACTGCAGTGTTTAACCCTACCCAACTACCACGGTACATGTGCTGCTGTACATCCCCTGTCTAACACCTGTTTGTTAACATTTTTTGGCACGTTGCCAGGGAAACTTTTCATTGATGCACCCCATTCAACACGAGGCACAGTCCATACCATACACGCATAGCA
>JAIPMN010000685.1:0-26301 GCA_020650975.1 Apostichopus californicus | reverse complement strand
TTTTTTTTTTTGCTGAGGATACTAACATTTTTTTACTGAACCCAATTTTTGAAAATATAGTTTCTACCGTCTGCAATGAATAAGATATATCCTGTAACTGCGGCAAAGCAATTATCCTTGAATATTGACAATACAAATAACACGTTTTTTTGTAGTTCTGCTAGAACGGGAAATTTTAAAATTTATATGCATGGTACTCCTCTTCAGAGAGTCAATAACTCAAAATCCTTAGGTGTATACATTGATTCGAAGTTCTTGTGAATGATCATATTAATTATATCTCTAAATAAGTTTTGAAAGGTGTGGGTATGTTGTCTAAATGTTATGTTTGTATGTATTTTAGATCCTCCTGCAAGCAGGAACTCGCGAAGAAGCCTCATTGGCATATCAAAGCTGCGAGCTGACCGAAATCAGTCTGTTACATTCATATTTAACGTCAATGATTATGAATTGTCAATTGCTAACAACTCTGTAATTGGATGACATACATTAATCTTGGAGTGACTCGAACCAGGGAAGGCACCGGCGTTAACCACTGAGCTACCACTCCGCTTTTTGTAAAATTAAAACATATTTTCCCAAAGATGATCTAAGGACTACCTACTTAAGCTTTATCGATCCTCATCTTCGTATTGCTGCATCCTCTGGTATGGTACTCGAAGACCAATCTTAACAAGCTGTACACTCTTCGGAAGAGAGGAGATAGGCATATACGTTCTCCGCCCCATGTGATGATCTCATTACTCTAAATAATCTTACATTCACTTACCTTGCTAATAATAATCTTGTCCCAAATACATTTTCTACTTTTAATATGACCAATGACTCTATTCATAACTATTGTACCAGGCAGCAAGGCTATAGTCATCTACGTACTCCTTTCTGCTCAACTTCTCGTAGTAAGTTTAGTCTCACTTCCTGCTCTCCTTCATTGTGGAATAAGTTTCCCGTAATTTGTAAAGTTAAACCTTCAGCTGCTTCTTTTAGGCAGCACGTTCAACCGCCAACGTTTTATTAATTGCAATTGTTGTTTTCTTTTGGGCGGTGGTAGGATGAGGTTTAATAGTGTTTTGGTGGGGTCGATGGAGGGGTGCGTTTGGAAGATTCTTGATTTTTGTATTGTTTGGTTTGTAAGGTTTTTAGATCAATTGCTTTCTCTGTTATTCTGGTTAACTGGAATGGCAGGAATGTGGCAGTCACTGTATTATGGAATGTATTGTTTAAATTTGCCGTAGCCTGTGCAATCTCCAGGCTTTTGTGTGTGAATGTTTCAGAGCAGTAAAACTTAAACTTTGAACGCTAGACAGCAGACAAGCAGATTGCTTATATTATTATGCAGTCCTCTCTTAATGAACTCAGGAGGTTGTTCTCAACCAGCGTAAAACACGGAAATGTTCCTTTTGCTAGGCTTGACGAATTGATTACGTAACACACAGGCTAATGTTCCAGACTAATAACTTTGAAAGGTACATAAGTGACCAGTGGTGAAAAATGAACGGCAGTCTTACTAATGGGCGGATTTTCAAATGACTAGCCAATGATAAACAGAAAATATCACCATTTAACAGTTTTGGGTGACAGCTAGATGTTTTCTACTGACAATGTTTCAGTAAGATGTTTTCTACTAAGTTTTCAGTGAATATAAAAATAAGCATTCAGAGCCATAAAGGCTTTCAGAAAGGACGACCATAGCCTAAGGACTCACTTACTCATATGTATTGGTACCATACTTTCGTTGCAGAGATGAACTGTTAGTTCAGGATAGCATCATCTTCCTACGTGAGAGAGTGGTTATCCCAAAAACTCTCCATCGTGAATGTTGCATATGATTCATTCATCTCACATGGGAATGGCTCATTATAGTAGACTACTCAGGATTCTGGGAAATCGATTTTCTACCAGACACAAGTAGCTTTACGATGATATACAAGCTGAAGGCACCGTTTGCACATCACAGCATCCCAACATCCTGCATGTAAGCCAATTGACCACAGTTCTCATCCAGTGAATTGCTGAACTGTGCAAAGAAGTGGCAGTTTAACCTCAAGACTTCATCACCAGAATATCCACAGAGTAATGGTTATTTGGAACAAGCTGTGAGAACAGCTAAAACCATTCTCAGAAAGCTCACAAAGCCAAATCAGACCCTTATCAAGCAATCCTCAGCTACCGAAACACTTCATCACAGGGCTTTGACATGAGTTTCGCGCAAAACTGTGAATTCAGTCGCACAACAAAAACACAACTACACCTTTGACTAAGACACGTTTGAAACTAAAACTACCAACTCAGGTAACCCAACAGGAACGAAAGAACAAACAAAGACAGACATGACCTTCGATTATGCCAGTACAGAACTCCCACAAAGATTAGACCAAAGTAAAAGTTCAAAGAATGGTGGTACTTTGATATGGGTTCATAATTGAAAGCAACAAAACTGATAGAAGGGACAGGTGACACCTTCGACGATCCAACCAAACCTATCAACTTCCATGACAGAGCTGACAACCGACCAGCTACTTCGTCCGAACTGTAACATTCACAGGCATGTCGACAGACAAACTAACACCCCAACACTTCAAAATACAAGAGATGGAAGAAAAACACAACTGCCCACACAGTTTAAAGAACATGTAATGTAAATATGTTAAGATGCAATTTTTCCATGTTTGTTGCAGTAAACACACAATTTTTTAATAACTTTCTTGGATTGTTCCTAAACTTTAATGAGCGTATTGTTCCTGTAAGTATAGCTATAATTTTCCGTTTTTTTTAAAGTCTTCTAGTTTGCATGTATTTAGTTCTTTATCGTTTGTTTTCTATATAAGAAAGGAGCTATAACTAACATGTGTTATAGCGTGATCATGCATCCTTATATAGAGATACGCACGCGCAAAATAAATGGAAGCTAGTACAGTTTATACATTCCATATGACTCATTATTAAATTCGCCATTGCACTCTCCAAAATGTTCATATTGATCAGTTTTTAATAGGCAAGTTACAATATATACTCTCTATTCTCCTACAGCTGGTATTAGTTAGCATAAATAAATCGTTAATATCTTTTATTTGTGTCACGAATGAAATACAGGGGAATTTTCATGCACTGAATAATTTGTGTCAGCACAAGCGCATTATTAATGCACCATTGATTGGTTCATGGTACTGCTTTTATCACAGTATGTCAATGCATACATGCACGTTTGTATATTCTTATATTTTCATTGCATGCATATATCTAGATATGTCTCCAAACTGGCAGTATTAAGCAGATGTTAGTAGCAGATGTTAGGTGAGTTACAATATACTGTCTCTTTCTTAGTATAACTGGAACTGGACATTCACCGTCGTACTAACTGGTCTAAAAATATTTTGTAAGTTTTAAAAGCAAGCATACTTTTCTAATGCATGGGTGAGGTTAATACTTCCATGAAAACTGGTTGTAGGCCTAGCTAGTTTGCTTAACATGCTACATCACGATTGCAATATGTACCACATTTTCTACTCCTAAGTGCTTTAAGCATATCGATATCAATATCGGTTGTGTGATGAGTAGAGCCTAGGCTCATATGCTTTGCAGATTTCTGGTGCTTATCAACTGGAAATGTGATTAGAAATGGGAAGCACACAGCTTGTTTTAAACCTCTTAACGGACATTTTTAGAATAATAATATAAAATGCTTATGCTTTTGTGGTCTACAGCACTTACATTAGAATGTAACAATTATTTGTAGAGCTGATGTTTAAACTAAAGTCCCCCAAAATGTTACCTTTTATCATGCAGTGATGTAGTAAAGTATTTTATCCAAGAACCCTTACTTCTGAAGTTCTGAGTACTTGAGGTACCAAGTATATTTGTAAGACTACTTCATGTTTTGAATGATTACTGAGTTCCAGTATCTATAAAAGTACAGCAGTTTTGGATTCCAGTGTAGGTACCTTTTCGTCCCATTTTGAGTACTTTTGATTCATTCAATAAACAGGAACCTTTGTTTATAACTGCTAGCTGATTGTCATTTTAAGCAAATCATATAGCAGTTAATTGAATGTGGATATCAATGGTTAACCTCGCTATGGTTCCCCATTTCAGAGAATAATTTATCCAGTATTGCATTGCAAAATACTGTGCAAGAGGAACCATAGTACTAAAAAGTCAAATTCAGAGCTTTCAAAACTGCTTCACAAAATTTGAGTACTAAATCATTTGATCCCTTAATGGCTCAAAATTATCAAACATTTTCTGATATATTGGAAAGAGGCGGGCTTGTTAGGTAGTTACGCTAATACTGCAGTCATGCTACCAATTGTTCAATACGTTAGCAATATACATCGCTCATGAATTCTTCATCATTGTTTAACGCATATGTACTGTAATTGATTATTCCTTGGGCAACATATATACATGATATTTTGCTGCAGGAAAGATACGGTATTGCTGTAGGGTAAATTAATACAGTAATTTTGGAAAAAGGACTAAAGATTATGAGGCTTTCTGTTGGAAAATCAGATTTGCAAATCTCATTTTCCATAACTATTCATCCTGATGGTATGGAGTACTTAATTAGTACTGAAGATGTGTAGGTTTACCTGAAGTAAGGTAGACCACATAAGACGTATACCACATCAAACAATCATAATATGTGACATGAACCTTTTCATCTTCTTATCCAGGTGACAGAGCTTATGACCATCTTACATCTGCTTTATACGACCAATGAAAAAGCCGTGTGGGATGAGTTCTGTGACAATGAAGAATATAGATGGGAATGTGCTTGGGATTGAGAAAAAAGAAGAAGCTGTACTTAACCAAGGTGAGACCGTTAACTGGCGCGAAAAATTAAAAGCATGCCCAAAGAAGTACAAGATCTGTGTCGTGAGGTTTGATCCCACAGGAAGGGTCTATGCGGTTTTAGATGATGGTAGCTCGACCGAGGAGATCATCATCAGCAGTAAGAGGAAACGGGAACGGGCACTGGATGGAGACAAGGTGGTGATGCACATTTTATCTGGGACAGAAGGGGAATCTGAGACTCTACCTCAGACACAAGCTGATATTAGTAAACCTACAAAGCTTTATGGGGAAGTTACACACGTCCTGGAAAGGTACGTAAATCCAAAATTCAAGAAGTTTGTATGCACTATTGATCCAGACAGATATGACGGCTTCATGTGTCCTGTTGATTCAAGCTCCCCAAGGATGTTTCCCATGGGTCGTCAGAAGAAGAAACAAAAAGGGCAAGATGTCACTACCACAAAGCTTCAAATATACAAGATTAGGATCCAAGAGAATCGTTTTGTATTTGAGAAAGACAGGATAGTTTCTGTGAGTTATCAAGACAAATTCAACCAACTCTTTGTTGTGCACTACTATGAATGGTTTAAAAATACCCCATATCCCATGGGGATTGTTACAGAGGTATTGCCACCATGCGATTCACTGAGTAATGGACTGAAAATTTTAAAGCTAATGCATGGCGTTGAAGACAGTTGGCCTCAGGAAATTGAAATGAATATTACAGACAGCTGGAAGATTCCTGCAGCAGAATTAACAGGTAGAGCCTGTGGGGACTTTCGCAAGAAAGATGTATTTACAGTCGACCTGCCCAAGTCGCAAAACCTTGATAATGCACTTCATGTTGAGAAGTTGACCGACGGTAGATTAAGGGTTAGTGTACACATTGCAGATGTTTCCTACTTTATTAAAAAAGGCTCCAATTTGGATAAAGAAGCCAGCACAAGAGCGATCACCTTTTATCCATGTTTTCATGGCGAACCTAGTCACATGTTACCATCTCTGTTTAGCACCATTTTGTGCAGTCTTCTCCCTTCCAAGGACAGGCTGACTCTGTCTGTCCTATTCATGTTTGATAAAAATGGCACACTCATGGGAGATCCTGAAATTCTTAGATCTGTTGTTTGTTCGGTGCAGAGATTGACTTACGAACAGGTTGATATGGTTTTGGCAGATCGGAGAGCTGATGATGGAGTATTGCCAGTAGTGAGATGCCAGATACGAGACCTGCATGTTGTAACCTCTTTCCTTCGAAGGCAGAGACTAGGTGATGGTCGTTTCTTCAACCAAACAGATGAAGGAGAGCAAGAAACTAAGAACACAATGGCATATATGCTTGTGGAAGAAGTGATGATTCTTACAAATGAGGCAGTAGCTAATCATTTAGTTGCTAAGATAGGAAACACCATCCCTGTCAGATTTCATCTTCCCCCAGATTTAGCAAGAGCTCAAGAGTGGCTAAAAAAATTTGGCAAGGAGGCAGAAACTGGCTTAAAGGTATCATCAATGATGCAATTGATCAAAGAAGTTACCAAGGAAGACAGCATTAAAAATCCATGGCAATGTAGAGATGAGGATGAAGAAGGCAGCATTCCCGGTAGTGATGTAGGTGACTTTAGTATGGAGGATGACAGTGAAGAATTGGGGAGTGTTCCATTGACAAAAGTCACATTGGAAAACATCAGGAACACTTTGGAAAATATCAACCATTCTGACTTCGAGCTTCAATACATTATAGGTAATGAAAGAGGACACCCTAAGCAAGCTGTTGCTCTGTCACATCTTTACAAGATACTTGGCAATGCGCTGTACACCAATGCAAGCAAACAGCGGCATGGGTGTCATCACTTCTCTCTTCAGAAAGACTTGTACACTCATTTTACTTCCCCAATAAGGAGATTCATTGACCTTGTTGTTCACCGGATGCTGGTTGCATGTCTTAAAGGAGAAGAACCACCTTACAGTGCCAGGGAGTTGGATGACATTTGCCATCATTGTAACAACCAAACTTTCAAGGCAAATAAATTTAGCAAGATGACACAGTGTTTGCACTTTGCTCTTAAGGTACAGTTGGCCTCAGAGACTAAGCTTGCATTCATAGAATCTGCCAATGATTCTAGCCTTCAAGTGTTGTATCCTCATGAAGGATACCTCCAAGCAACAAGGAGCTCAACCAGCATTCCTCTTAAGCATTTGATGCCTTCTAAGAAACCAGAATATAGAGAAACAATAAATTCAGTAATTCTTCATTTCAAAAACAGTATCTACGACTACGAAGCAATCGTACCTGAGGTCACTGAGGAAGAAGCAGTGTTGAAAATGGATAGGTTCATTCAATCAGTTCCAAAGTCATCCTGGAAGAATGTTCTTTCTTCTCTAAAAGATGGAGATATGAATGAGGTGGAAGACATGTTAGATCAGATGCTTAAGGAAGGCAAAAGAAGTCTGTCAACCGATGACAATCTATTTTCAAGGATTTCTGAAATTACCAGTGAAGTTGATGTCCGAACCTCTACCGGAGATGACGTGGCACCCAAGAAGTATGTAGACTTTAGATGTGACTTTGAATCTGGTCAAGTGGTCCAGGTACAGCTGACAGCAGGAATGCAACAGGGGTTGCTTGTACCAAAAGTACAGCTGTTGAACATGACCCCAAAGTTCAACTTTTGCATTGAACACCGGGAAAATCCTGTCAACTGTTTTGCACAGTTAGCTGCAAAGCCTCCAGACAAGTGTAAGACAATCAAGCAGTATGTAGAATCCTGGCTACCTTTGGTGAAAATGATGGTAGTACATAATACTGTGTCTGAAGATGAGACCACTTACATTCGAGACGTTCCAGTGGAATGGTTTAAGAAGCAAGAAAAGAACAGTCCTTTGGTGAAGTGTGGTCGCTTTTCCCTGAAAAAGGATTGGTGCGAGGATAGGAACATCCGCTATAAGTATTCCGAGTATTATTTCTGCATTCGCCTGGATGGTCAACAAGTATGGCCCAGCACACAAATGAAACATAGGATGCTGAAATGTAAACCAGGAGATATGTTTCACACTACAAATCCTCACAATCAAGGAATGTTGTTAGTTGTTCATGCAGTCACCAGCTCTGTAAAGAAAGACAAGGAAACCAAAACCATCAGGATAGAATTTGAAGTGCATTATAGCTCTTGTGAGATTCCAGGTGAACTGTTTGACCAGGACGAGAACTCTTTGACCGGTTGCACAATTGAAATGATCCCAAAATTAAATCAAGATAAGTGAGTATTTGAGCTGACCAAAACATTTTGAATGTGTGAAAGCATGAAATCAATCACTCCTTTATGCTGTTATCACAAACTTAAAGGATGTGGTTGCATGTGGTTACCGTATTCAAATAGTTTACCAAACACTACAATATGTCAATTAAAAGATGAGCCTCCTAGCTGTGTTTCAGAATAAATGTATCTTAGTGAATATTTGATGATTCTCAGTTTGTAGAAAACACTAGACACAACCTTCATAATTAGTATTTATTTATTTTATTTTTTAATTTGACAAACTCTTTATCTTTATTTGAACTAAACCTTCACAAATCAAGCTAATTTACTAGATTGTCCTGAGAGTATTAGTAATGAATAACATGAAAAAAATTTGTTTCCAAAAATGTGCTTGTGAAAACTAGTTATAGAATCAAGTGGGGTAAAGGCATAAGGACACCCTCTGCCCTTTTCTGACAAAAGTTTACGTTGTAGGTATTTAGCTCAACTAATTGAGCTATTATAATCATAAAGAATCTGTCTTCCTGTCAGTTCATTTGTCTGCCTGTCTAACCATCCTTGTATATTTCAGCTGCCTTGACCTACTGTTAATGTTTGGTTTTCATTAACCTTGGTCGTAGTTATCAGCAGCTGATTGGTCATAAAAGTGTACTTTATATTAAGATCAAATGTCATTGAGAGTCAACAGAAGTAAAAAAAAACAGCAAATCATGTAAGAGACATTCATCCTAGGATTTATGTTTGATATTGTCAGTGGATACCACGTCCTAGATTAATTCTCTCTTAATTTCCAGATCAAAGGTCATTTGAGGCAAACAGATGTCAAAACCCATTTCAGTAAAGTACAAGAAGCGAATAGTTCTGGTAGAGTTCAAAGGCTGAAAATCTTGTTTACATCATAGCTCCTGAAGTAAAATTAATTAGGGATGAACTTCAGATGTAGTATTTAGATTCACCTCTCTGCGTACAAGAATGCATCTGTGTAGGTCAAGGGTAATTTGGAATCAATCAACAAAAGTCAAAATTACAAAAAAATTATAAATACGGTAACTACAAAAGTAAAACAGAGATAAACTTGATATATAAATCCATATTAGTGTTAGTTCACTTGAATTCAACAGTGGTTTAACTTGAAAAAACTTTTCTGTGGTGTTACATTAACTATTCTCTTATGAAATATGGCAAAAAAATCACTTACCCAAAATCGTGGGCTGTGGTGTCAAAACACATACAGTATGATGATATCCCAGTACAGTGAGTTCTGTGTTGCAGTGAAACTCATACAGTATGATGATGCCCCAGTACAGTGAGTTCTCTGTTGCAGTGAAACTCATACAGTATGATGATGCCCCAGTACAGTGAGTTTCAGTTGCAGTGAAACTCATACAGTATGATGATGCCCCAGTACAGTGAGTTCTCTTTTGCAATGAAACTCATACAATATGATGATACCTCAGTACGGTAAGTTCTCTGTTGTGGTGAAACTCATGCAGTATGTTGATGCCCTAGTATGGTGAGTTCTCTGTTGGAGTGAAACTCATACAGTATCATGATGTGAGTACTATGTTGTATTGTAAAACTCATACAGTATCATGATGCCCAAGCACAGTGAGTCTATGTTGTATTGTGAAACTCATATAGTATGATGATGCCCAGCACAGTGAGTTCTTTGTTGTATCGTGAAACTCATACAGTATGATGATGCCCCACTACGGTGAGGTCTCAGTTGCAGTGAAACTCATACAGTATCATGATGCCCCAGTACAGTGAGTTCTCTGTTGTAGTGAAACTCATGCAGTATTATGATGTCCCAGCACAGTGAGTTCTCTGTTGTATTAGGAAACTCATACAGTATGATGATACCCCAGTACGGTGAGTTCTCTGTTGCAGTGAAACTCATACAATATGATGATACCCTAGTACGGTGAATTCTCTGTTGTAGTGAAACTCATGCAGTATATGTTGATGCCCTAGTATGGTGAGTTCTCCGTTGGAGTGAAACTCATACAATATGATGATGCCCCAGCACAGTGAGTTCCCTGTTGTATTGTGAGACTCATACAGTATGATGATACCCCACTACAGTGAGTTTTCAGTTGCAGTGAAACTCATACAGTATTATGATGTCCCAGCACAGTGAGTTCTCTGTTGTATTAGGAAACTCATACAGTATGATGATACCCCAGTACGGTGAGTTCTCTGTTGCAGTGAAATGGTGAGTTCTTTGTTGCAATAATTTTCTTTCGGTAAAAATAGTTGGCTCAGCTTCAGTTCAGTTTGTAAAGGTGCTCAGTATATGATTACTGTACATAGGTCTCAATAAATACTACAATGCATACAGTCAGTCAGAAGATGAAATCTGTTGAATAAAGTTGATACATTTGTAGTGTTCGATGACTTTTGGCCCTTGTCAGTTAGTGTCAACATGTTATATCTCAATCTCAAAATTAGCCTTGAAACTGATTTTAGGAGAAGTGTGTTTTTACTTTAAGAGTCAGTGACTGTAAACACTTATTTAAATGGGGGGGGGGGGGTAGAGTCAAAACTGATTTGTTAGTCCAATTAAGTAAGAAAGTGCATGTTTATGTCTTCATAGAGAATCTATGTGAGTGTATTCCACATACGAAGACGTACTGTTCTTTCTTGATATTGGAACATTTTTGCATGAAATTTGTCTTGTTAATTCCTTATCGGTGACTTCATTGGGTGATGCACACAAGTGAGTATTATAAATAAATGTAATAGTATGTAATTAGCACACTTTAAAGTCTTGTAGGTTGGATATCTATGATGCCTAGAAATTTGGATTAGTAACACAGAGAAAACATGGAACTCGTGATGATTAATTTCTGTGTTGCCAAATGTAGGTACATATGCTAGATTTAAAAGTAAATACTAACGGGCATTCCTTATGTTTAGTGGATCAGTCTCTATCCTATTTATTTTGATCATTATTTGTTGCTTCACAGGAGAGTAGAAGAAGCTGTCGTGAAGGTTGCTGATACAATAGCATGCCGGAATCTAATGAGATATATCTGTTTGCAAAAGCCACTCACAGTTATGAACAATGTTGAAGATCGTGATGGTAAGCTCCTTCAACTGCTAATATCATGTAGATTTAAATAAACTCTCTTAACAAGTAGTTGATTTCAAAGTGAATAAAATATTAAACTAATAATAATAATATAATAATAAATTATATTTATATAGCGATTAATATAGCGTTTCAAAGCACTTTACAAATGAAGAAAGAGACAAAGGAAACCAGGGAAGAAAAGAAACTTGTCTCTTGAAAACAGAAGGGGAGGGAGGGTCACAAACGTAAAATGAGAGTTCGTTCCAAAGAGAAGGCGCAGCGACAGAAAAGGCACAATCGTCATAACGAGCGCGGCCGCGGGTAGTGGACCAGGATTTAGTTGCAAATGCGCATGACAGGAAGAGCGAAGCGTAACTGTAGTTGACTGACGTAAAGGAGTAAGAGAGTCAGTGATATATTGAGGAGCAAGCGCGTTGATCGCTTTGTATGTGAGAAGTAGGATCTTAAACAGGATGCGCTGAGAGACGGGAAGCCAATGCAATGAACGAAGTACAGGAGTGATGTGATCAAACTTTTCAGCAGGGTTCTGAATTCTCTGAAGGGGAGCAATATGAGAAACTGGCATTCACATACAAACTTTTGCAGTAATCCAGATAGCAGGAAACAAAAACCTGAACCAGTCGTACAGTTGAGCATTGATCTAGATGCCTCGTGAGTTTACGAATTTCCAAGATCACATGTATTTTCGGAAGGAGTTATGACATTTGTACCAATAGTGAGGTCAAGTAGGTTACTCGAACCTCTAAACTGGGAGGTGACGCGGATGACTTTGGTCTTTGAATCGTTATGGAGTAAACTGTCGCAAGTGGACCATTGCTTGATGTCAGTGATACAATTGGAGAGACTGGTTAGGTTATATCATGATCATTTTGTTTCATGATAATGTCAAGTTGCTTCTCGTCAGCATACATAACGTGTTTTACACCCTTTTGTGAATCGATAAGATAACTTAAAGGACCAGTACACAAAATGAATTCAAGTGGTCAGACCCTTGTGGAACCCCCAAGGTATTAGGTAAGGAGACGAATGAGAATCATTTAAGACGATAGTTTGCTTTCGGTCTTCAAGATACGACTCAAGCATATTTATAGCCCATCCAGTAATACCGTAGCTTTGCTACAATCTTTCAATTACGATTTGCTAGTCAATTATGTCGAAAGCTGACGAGAAGTCAAGCAAGACGACAACAGCCTCAAAACCTTCATCGATAGCAATGAGCATATCGTTGTAGATTTTGATGGGAGCAGTCTCAATAGAGTGGAAACTATGATATTCCGATTGCGTCATAGAGAATAGTCCACAGTCGTGTAAATACATTCGCAGTTGCGCAGTAGCTATTTTCTCTAAATGCTTCCGAGAAACATTAGATTGGCAATGGGTCTGTAATTACCTAAGTCATTATGATTTAAATTCGATTTCTTTAACAGTGGGGCAACATGGGCCATTTTGAAAGGTTCTGGAAATGAACCTGAAGGTAGAGAAATATTTATAATGTGAGTTATGTACGGAAGAAGAACGTCAATACAAGATTTCACCAGCCAGGTGGGTATAGGGTCCATTTTGCAGGATTTTGAAGGACACTCCATTATAGTCTTGCATATTTGACTCTCAGTGACAGGCTCGAAGGAAGTGAATTCACTTTTGCAATCAGCACCCAAATCGGGGAGAACACCTGGACTTGGGTTTTCAACACTGGTGGTGACTTTGTTGACTTTGTTTTAAAAGAAGGCAGCAAAATCGTTAGCTAATGCCTCATCGGACTCGTGGTATGGAAAGACTGGATCAGACTTGACAGTGGCCTGACAGCTTCGGGGAAAAAAAGGAAGAGGCTAATGATATCACAGGTAGTGATTTCTGTTGTCAGGTATTCTGATTTTGCTTTGGTATACAACTGTCTATGCACCTCTAACCCTGTTTTAATCAAAGTGCGCTTCTGTGTATCAAGTAGCATTTGGTCTCAGCGAAAGAAATGAGGTAGTAACGGAGAGGTGTTTGTCTATCAGTTGGCAGAGAGAGGAGTAATATTGCATAACTGCATCAGATGGATTCGATATAGACAATTAGTTCGGAAATGAACTTGAAATATCCCGTTTAAACTGTTCTATGTTAAGATCGAATCTCTAAACCTCTTCTTTGTTGGGGGAGGACGTTTTACAACGTGATCAAATAGAAGTTCTCTCAAAATGTTCACGTCAACTATCAAGTCATCACCTGCTCTGGCAATTAGAAAGTCCAGGGTGTGGCCACTCCAATGAGTCAGCTCATGAACGTGTTGCTGAAACCCAGTGGTGTACAAGGAATCAAATAATTTGCAAGAATCAAAAGAGTTGTAACTGTCAACATGAATGTTGAAATCACCGATGAATACTGAAATATTGGCATCAAGCAGAGAACCGAATTCACGTACAAAAAGAGTATAAGTGAGTTTGTTTTTCACATAAGGTGGCGGTCAATATATTGCAAAAGTTTGAAAATGGTAGCTTCTGGAGTTCGAACCATCCATTCAAGAATCTCAAAAGATTTGAAAATTCTCGAAGTGTCTGATATGCTCAACTTGAACTGAAGGCCAATTAATTATACATATGCCACCTGCAATAGATATTAGTCGAGGTTTTTGTAGAACATTATAGCAGGGAGGGGTAACAGTAATATCGGCGATAATGTTATTGTAGGCGAAGCAGAGCTGGGGGTAAGGTCACCAACCGAATGGGGATGACAAGAACCCCAAAAGAAGATGGCACCACTTCTGAGATTTCATCAATCTATTAAATACCCCGTGAGGTAGTAAGAACAGCCTCAGACCAGATAATTAGCACCAACCGCTGCAACCAGAGTGCTCCCATCAAGGCAACATCCACGCAAACCTAAATCAACAGAAATACATAATGAGTGTATTTACTATGGTAAAACTACAGATATGGTCACTGTAAATACCCTCAGAAAACAAGTTGAATTTACTGCAAAGCTTCAAAGTTAAAATTTGCATGAACAGAGTAATGGAAGTTAAATAATGTATCATTTCTTAAATACATGCGCTTCCTCAGTGGAGAAGATCAAATTTGTGAGTTTGGATCTCGAAATCCCGCTTAAACTACAGAATACAACTAAATGTGGGAAACAACTAAAAACCCACACCAAAACAAAGCCATCATCGCACAATTTAAGGTATAATACATTACTCAATGACATGTAACACAGGTGGTATGCAAAATACACTCCTTGGAGTCAATACCATACAGAATACCAGATTATATAGGCCAGCAATGGTGACATATTCAAAACAAAACTCATGGGATTAGTAACGTAACTTCTGTCTACACGCTATTTCAATAGAGAGCCTTGCGTCAGGCTACCTAGCATGGCCTACGCTGACAAATCTCAAATCGAGGAATACAACACAATAGCAACTTTACTCCACGTGATCTGCAGAATAAGGACGACATAGCAATGAACTCACCAGCACAACGGCTTTATTCACCAGACAGTTCTCTAAAAACGGAAACCATTACTTCATTATTCTCGTCTACTATGAATATTATTTTAGTCAGTTACCAGGCCTCTAATGTGCGTACACTCGATCGTTTTCGAGCGGGCAACCTGATCCAGCTTGGTCAGAGATAGCGTCGCCTACCTCCAGTGAAAGTAGTACAATTAAACAATTTTACAGCTCATCGGTGGGGGAATATTCTAGTAAAATAACCCTGTCTCCAGTAAAGCTGGTCTGATAACATTGAAATAGGCAGCTCTTCCTGTAGAAACTACGTCAAACTAAAGCTAAAGCCAACAAGTGACATTAAAACTGGGTAACTTGCAGCAAACAGGGGACTACGTTCACATTCGGATAGCTGATCGGTATGAAGTATTGAGGAGGATGTAAGGCAATTGACAATTCCTAGACACCCTACCCAGCTGGAGGAGGCGAGGCAAAGGTCTCCCACATGCAAATAACAATTCAGTGACTACTACGTCTAATAGCTTACTAAGTAGTTGTGGCCTAAACAGTACACTACATTATTATCCCGGAAATCACCCCTGAGCCACGATTCAGTTATGACACATATGTCTAAATTTTCATCGATAATAAGATCACATATTGCAGGTGTCTTACCATTTATAAAACTGGCGTTCCAATGTCCAACGTATAGGCATGCGTTTGTTTCTGACAGTTTAACATGTTCGTATGTTCTTTTAGACAGATCATCCGTATGTTGTACTAAATTATCACTTCTAACATCATTTCGATTGCTTTATTTGACCTTGAAATTGGCCTCCGAGACGTAATCATTGTTGAATCTGCGCCTCAGTTTTCCACTTCTATACCCAAATTTTGTTCGGCGAGCAACTCCCAGGTCTTTCAATAGAGTCCATTCTTCAGAGATGAATGGCATGATCCCGTGCTTAATAGATTTATTGATCAGCTCCGTCCAGACGTTCAAAATATCCTCGCTTGAGTAGGACGGGAAATCCATGTTGACAACACAACATAAAACGAAGCCTAGTGTTAACACTAAGGCCAGTGTGTGGTGAATGTATGAATATCGACAGAAACAATGTTGATAAAACCACAGTTTAACAGCAGTGAATAGTCGCGATCACCTACTAAAAGTAACCAAACAATGTAACAATATGTCATAGCTCTATATAAAGACTCCGGAAGCAATGTGTAACAGCAAAAAATGCGGAAAATCACAATAATAATAAGAGCGAATTAAGAAGTGCAGCCACATGGTAGGGCGCCACCCACCAACTAGCTGGTTGGTTTTCATTCTGTGAGAGGTTTACAACAGTTTTATTTATCTAAAAGTGGTACTAGTTATTTGTTGATATTCATGAGACTAGTTTGAGCCTCGATTGTTATGCAAACCTAGCAGGAGATTGGTTCCGTGCTATGAACCCATACTCAAATTCCATATCTGGTTTGATATCTGGCTATATCTGGATATATAAAGTTTGATATGGCCATATCCCACACAACAATTCCTATTTGGGCCTTATTGGGCCCAAATCGGGCTCCCAATCGGGCCCAGGTTGGGTTGCCCGATGTGGGCCAGACTCTTTTTGTCACTTGGGAAACATCTGGCCCCGAATGGGCAAACTGATTGGGCACTGATTGGGCTCTAACTTGGGCCAACTTAGGTTTTTTAAGGTTGAATTCTGGCAGTTTAAGGGCTAGCATCTGGCCCTTATTGGGTTGAACTCTGGCCCTAATTGGGTTAAATTGTGGCTATTCATGGGCTGGTCTCTGGCCCCAGATGGGCTAAATTTGGGTAAATATTGGGCTACCATCTAGCCCCAATTAGGTTCAATTGTGGCTATTCATGAGCTACCATCTGGCCCCAATTGGGTTCAGTTGTGGCTGTTCATGGGCTAGTGTCTGGCCCTGAATGGGCTAAATGTGGGCTACCATCTGGCCCCAAATGGGTTCAATTGTGGCTATTCATGGGCTTCCATCTGGGTTCAATTGTGGTTATCCATGGCTACCATCTGGCCCCAATTGGATTCAATTGTGGCTGTTCATGGGCTGGAGTCTGGCCCTGAATGGCTAAATTTGGGCTACCATCTGGCCCCAATTGGGTTCAATTGTGGCTGTTCATGGGCTGGAGTCTGGCCCTGAATGGCTAAATTTGGGCTAACATCTGGCCCCAATTGGGTTCAATTGTGGCTGTTTTTGGGCCCCAATTGTATTGGGATAAATTAGTTCATATACCTCCACTAAAATTTATCTCATTTTATTTTAAATTGCCAGTTGCCAAGGTGATCAAGGTGAAAGAAAAAAGGTAGTACTAAAACATCTAGTAAAAATATTGAAAAATAAACATTTTATAAATACTTAAAAAAAAAATTGCCAGTTGCCAAGGTGATAGAAAAAGGGTAGTAAAAAATAATTTGTTAATATTGCAAAAAAATGTTAAATAATAACTATCGCCTATAGAACTAGTTACATGTAAAAAGTGAATATATAAATACCACCCTTCCAACCCACACATCCCATCTAGTTAACTGTAAAAATATTGAACAATAGAAAAATAAACATTTTATAAATACTAACTAAAAAAACATTTAATAAATATGAAAACACTCCCCAACCCCCTATCCCACACCCATTTTTTGTAGAAAAATTGACGCCCAAGTGGGAATCTCCCACACTCCCCTATCAATTGCTAAAATTGCCAAGGTGATAGAAAAAGGGTAGTAAAAAATAATTTGTTAATATTGCAAAAAAATGTTAAATAATAACTATCGCCTAGTTACATGTAAAAAGTGAATACATAAATACCACCCTTCCAACCCACACATCCCATCTAGTTAACTGTAAAAATATTGAATAGAAAAATAAACATTTTATAAATACTAACTAAAAAAACATTTAATAAATATGAAAACACTCCCCAACCCCCTATCCCAAACCCATTTTTTGTAGAAAAATTGACGCCCAAGTGGGAATCTCCCACACTCCCCTATCAATTGCTAAAATTGCCAGTTGCCAAGGTGATAGAAAAAGGGTAGTAAAAAATAATTTGTTAATATTGCAAAAAAAAGGTTAAATAATAACTATCGCCTAGTTACATGTAAAAAGTGAATACATAATACCACCCTTCCAACCCACACATCCCATCTAGTTAACTGTAAAAATATTGAATAGAAAAATAAACATTTTATAAATACTAACTAAAAAAACATTTAATAAATATGAGTTAATAAATATGAATATGGAAAGTATGAAAAATATATACATTTGATAAATACAAAAGTTACCGTCCCCTCCAACCTACACTCCCCAACCCCCTTTCCCACACCCATTTTTTGTAGAAATATTGACGCCCAAGTGTGAATCTCCCACACTCCCCACCCCCCTATCCATGTGTTGGCTCAAGGCTCCTCTCCTTGTTGGTCTGCCAGATGCTCTGCCTGACGAGATCTTTTGGCCCGGTTACCATCCCGGTCTCGTGCGCCATAAATCCACTTCTGTACGGCTTTTTCAACCTCGTGTTTGCTGCAGCCTGCAGTCACAGAGTTCCTTTTTACAGATTCTGAAATGATTAATAATATAAATTCCTTAATTAAGCTTACACACTAAGTGTATCACCCCAAAAAATTGGGAAGAGGAATTTCCCCTTAGTTATGATCCTAGCGCTAACACTATCAGGCTTAGTGCTGTGACGGTTACACGGTTAACCGACCGAACGTCCGGTTCCCGGTTTCAAATTTTATTGACAAAAAACCGTTGTGCACACAATAGGCACAAACAAAAATCAAAAGCCCTAGGCCTACGTAAAATTCTGTGGGCAAGTGAAATCCTATTGACAAAAACACAAAGGAAACACACCCACGAACCTGATTTAACTTTTCTTTGAAAAGCGAAGCTTAAATAGGTTTAAATTTGTTGCATGTGGGTGTGTTTGAATTCATAAAGGCATGAACACATTTAACGTTGTTTGGTGGATAGCCCATTTATATACCTAATTTCGCGAAATTTCGCGATTAGATGATATTAGGTTTCATTATTTCTTTGTTACAATATTCAATGTATTATTAAGCACGCAGACCAGGGTGTCACCATCATAATCCATGTTGACTTTCTTATCGCCTAATATCATGCTCAAAAACACACACACACCACTATTTAAATCCGTTTCAAAATTCTCTCTAAAGAGGCCATCGCACATTACATTCAACTAAAAACAGTGTTTTAAGGTATGATCTATCCGATCGGGAAATTATTTTGTTGTTGTTATGAGAAAATAAGCCTACAGTAGGATGGACCCTTCCAAGTTCGAACATTTTATAATAAAATGCTGTAGGATTTTGCTTACAAAAATTATCCTCCTAGAGGCAAACATGTCATTCAGGAGTTATACGTTGCATAAACTATAAATTATTTCGTGATTTTTTTTTTCAAAAGCTAATTCTTACTAACGTTAGTTGCTGGAGTGAAATTGTACATTTATTCGGGGTGTCTGAACTTCGAGGGTGTTCCAACTTCGAAGTAGTGACTATACTGTACAGAAACGTACATAATGATATACTGGGATTACTATATAGTAACAATATATTAGTAACGAGAGTAGGTAGTTTATAAGAATTAGGTTCGTAAAATGCTAGATTGCATGAAATGTGGGCCGACAATTAAACCACACAAATAGCCCTATCTTACTGCTGCATTTGTTGTAACAAGGCTTATAGTACCGTGATGGCACAACAATTTGAAAACACATTATGCAACGTTACCGGTTACACGTAACCGACCTGTTTTCTCAAGGTAAGCCAATTAACCGGAAATGCACAGCACTAATCAGGCTTGGGCAATATATCGATACCGCAGTATTAATTTCTGTCCGTACTTTATATAGTATTATATATAGCTTAGGCTTATGCAATGTTACATAGTGATATTACACCTGAACAGATGCAATGCAGAGACTATATTGGTGAATCATTACATTTGTTTGCCAATATTTTAAGCATTGCATTGCATTGCTTTTTTAGAGAATATTGAACAAGATTTAAATAGCAACATTTAGGCAACTGAATAACAATAATCACTTACGGTAAACAACCAAAAACAACTTGGTTGTACCAAAGGCCATCTTGTTATTTCTCCCGGTGAAAGAGAGCGACTTGCATAATGAATTTGCCATAACAAAAGCCATGACTCTCCTTACTGCCTCTTCCACTTTCCTTCCACCTAGGTCACCGAGGTGATGAACCTGTGAAAATAACAAGACCAAATTTATATCAATTTGAAGTCCCAGACAAATATGTGATTTTAATTAATAAAGTAAAGCAATTTATTTGACACATTGAGAATTTAAACAAGTATTATATTGCCAAAACATACTCTAAACCCCCAAAATGGGTACAACAACTCTAGGGCCAGTGTGAAATACATTGAAGGGCATGTCACACTCTTTCATTTGATACCGAAACCAACTTTTTAACATAGCTAATTTGCAGAACTCCAAAACTCCAATTACAATAAATGTCCTACTTTTTTACTTTTGCCCCTAAAGCAACTCTAGACACAAACTGTCATGTAGGCCGCCCTACATTGACACAAAGGATGAACCACATAAGCATTTCTACTTACCACTCCTCTATGAAAGGCTGGATCCACTAGCTTCTCCTCCATGGAAGCCAATTCCTCCAGTGTTGTTACTGGAAATGCTGCCCCCTCCGGAAGGCCAACATCATCCACATCACGGTCTTGCCTCAGTAATGTGCTGATCATTTTCCCATGGATCTGCTGAGTCTGCTTTAACTCCTCTAACAAAGATAATATTTTACGAAATGTTCTTTCTCCAGAGAAGTCAATAGCATCTGTAGGACGAGGGGTTGACGGTATGGATGGTCTAGCTGAGGTGGATGGAGGCGTAGGGCGGCTTAACGACGACCTGGCTGGTGTTAGGGATCTGGATGATGGCTTGGATGTCCCAGGCCTGGATGGGGTGGATGTGGTGGGTATGGGCCGGCTTGAAGATGACCTGGCTGGTGGGTAGCTCATTCGAAAGGGCAGTGGAGGGCTCGGGGGTAGCACTTCAGCGGCACCATCTCCCTCACTGCTCAATGATTCTGCTTCAGACTCTGAATCTGAGATGTACCGCTGTGTCTTCCTGTTGAGAAAAGCATCAAGAATTGTCTTTTTCTGGGGACATATATGCAGCACAATCCACAAAAATGATGTTAATAGAAATACATACAATAAAATTTGTATACTTTTGGTTATTTTTGGACAAAAAATGAATTGCTTATCACAATATTGAAGTACTACTAATCGCCCTACAATATTGCATCAACCAGAATTTTATTATGGTGGCCATGCAGTTGCACAACTGGCGATATGAATGATTAACTTGAACGCTTACTGTATTATAACAATGCAGTATTCATGAGTAGGATTGCAACATGTAGTTCTAGTCATAGTGGTCAATGTTATTTAATTGTAGTATTGCAGTGTGCATTGTGGAATACACCAGTTTCCAGGGAACTCTTGCCCCACTCAAAAACTAGTTTTTAAACAAAGAACTGGGTAATTATTATGACTGCTTGGTCCACAAATTCACAAATATTGCTTGGCTTAGTTATTCCCTGAATTGTCTGATGCTACTATATTGTGTACAGTATATGCTGGAAGCAGGCCATGCTTCAAACCTAGATATAGACAACCCATGACACCACTAAATGTTTATTCAACCTCGGAAGAAACCTGCAACTAATGACACCACATGACATTCCACCTTGGAAGAAACCTGGAAACCCTGACTAGAGTGGTTACAAACAAAATTTGACTAATGGGAAAGAATAGAATATATACCTTTTCTTCCTCTTTGGCTCCTCTGTATCTGTTTGGAGGTCTGACGTATCCTCTGCCAGAACCAGTTTTTCGTTTGCTCTAATGTAAGAACCTGTAATAATTAAGGAAATGTGATTAATGCATTACAAGCCGTTAGGGGAAATGTGCCTTACCCTGTAAGGTAAACTGTTCCAAAAACTCTGCCATATTTTAATACCTAGACTTCTACCCCATGCTATAATCATATGCCATTAAGGTATGTTTAAATTGAGGTATGTTTAAATACTGAAAATACAATGAACAGGCAATACAACAGTGACGTACGCATGTTGTTCACATGGATGGGAAGATTAAATCAACTATTACCTATATAGTATTATTATGGTTATTCAGCATGTTGCCGTCTCTGACAACCAATTGACACAGACTTACCAGCTTTACCAAGGACACGAACTGCAAAGACAGGCCATGTCTCGTCTGGCTCCTCTGCAGCAGACACTAGTCTGGCAATTCTGCTGCTGGAGGCAGTGGTTGGCCAGAAACACTTGTCCTCTTCCGTTCCGCAGAACCACGTACAGGGAATGACACCTATAGTCCGACTCTCGACAAACTCTACAACGGCAAACATCTGGAAGGGGAAAAATAATATCAGAAATATCAGGCCTCTGTGTTATTTCCATTGGTACAAAACCTATAATGTATGTGCATTGACAAACATTGGGAATACTTACATGTAGCTCAAACAAATGTGTCAAATATGGACTACTGGGTATGCAACTGCATACTAGCAACATAGGAGTTGTCTCTAAAAGGTAGGAGAATAAACTTCTCTGACAGATCATATACATGAAAATGCACATATTCCCAGAGAGTTTACCAACAGTAAAAGTTTGCAGACTAGTCAACTCCAGTGGGAATGTATAAAATGGCTTTACACTAAGATAATGTTCACATACAACGAAGGTGTTTCCTTGAATCGGGAAAAATAATCAGAATAATCAGAAATCTCAGGCCTCTGTGTTATTTCCAAACATTGGGAATACTTACATGTAGCTCAAACAAATGTGTTTATTCTGGACTACTGGGTATGCAACTGCATAATAGCAACATAGGAGTTGTCTTTAAAAGGTAGGAGAACAAACTTCTCTGACAGATCATCTACATTGAAAACGCACATATTCCCAGACAATTTACTAACAGTAAAAGTTTGCAGACTAGTCGACTCCAGTGGGTATGTATAAAATGGCTTTACACTAAGATAATGTTCACACACAACGAAGGTGTCTCCTTGATTGGAAAGAAGGATATTCTTCACAACAACAATTTTGCCATCAACCATAAAACAGTTATCACCCTCCACACAACTAACATACAAGCGTCCATGATATTGACCGAACTGTTTACATCTGCAATAATCCCTAGGCAATGGTCCACCAAAGTGGGGCTTTTTGTGCAAAAGTAGCTCTTTGTTTGCACCTCCTGTGACCATCAATTCCTCCTTTTCACTGATCCGACGAACAATTTGTGTCAATGGACAGTTTGACCCCCTTACAAGTTTCTTCAGTTGCCCCAAGAAGTTTTCGTATGGAAAGGCAGATACATTATCGAGTGCACCAAATCGCCTTGCATCATCAACCAAATGAATCACTGAGTGAACATTATACACAACAAATTGTTTACCATAAATGTTTCCAAAGTTCTTGACGAATACCTTCAGTAAACCTTCAACATAATCAAGATATTGAGTGCATACAGCTGGATTCAACAATATGCTGATCGCTACAGAAAGCGTCATGAAATTGCGATACACATTACTAGGTATTAAACCACTCAATGCAACAGGTCCTGTGTAAAGCAGAAAGGAACGAAACTCTGTAGCTTTCCAATGCTTCACCTCTGAGATTGACCTTGGCTTCCTTGAAAATTCTCTTGGAAAGTATTTTTTGAATGAAATCAACCTCTCTGAAACTACCTTCAAAGTGTTGGCAGACAACCTACACTTCAATGGCCCTTTCATCCATAGCAAAATCAGCCTTCTAACAATGCCCAAACAAATGAGATGCATGTAATCTAATGGAAACTTAGAAACTAATCCAAGGCCCAGTTGACAAAATGGAGAGTACGAATCCCCAATATGATGAGGCTCATCCTCCCTTGCAGAAAAAGAAGTGTCAGTCCTGCGTTCGGCATCCAAATCTAAGAAGGTCATCCGGCCTTGGTTATGAACTCCCTTCTGAACACATCTTTCACACGAATTATAGCCAGAGTGACCTTTGACACATTTCAAAAATGACCGAGCAGGTGCATCACATACAACTGCACCAAGAACAACTTGGAAAACCATATCATTGTAGCTCAGACCTGTACCATTCAAATGTTTCATTTCCTCAACAAAGTCCTCTAAGTAATTGTCAACCGAATTTGGCTTTGTTGTACCAGAATAAATGCCAATAACAAATGGATCACTTTTTGGTAATTCCTTGATTGTTCCAATGATTGGCCAGAGTGCAAGGTTTGAACTCCTAAACAGAGGAATTCCATCAATGTTCACATGTAGTGTTAATGTGTTACCTGCCAAATCAGCGGAGAACTTCTTTAGTTGGGAGGTTATAGAATGGACAACCCCAAAATGGTAATAGGACCCACCAGCCACACTCCGAAGTCTTGTTTCCTTTGGTGTAGAGAGTAGAGTTCTAGCATCAGCGGGGAGCTCCAAGTGAGAAATGATAAGAATCTTCAACAAGGCAGATACTGCTGTATGTGAAATATTGAACTGGAGTGCCCATTCTTTCAGCTCTTCTCTAATGTTTGGTGCTTCTTCATCTGAATTTCTGGTCACAGAGTGATCAGACTGTCCAATGAATTCTTCAGACCCTAAAGAACTTGCATCAGAGTCTGAATGACAGTCTGGGTGGTGAGGAAGTGGCTCACTACAATCAGACAGGTGAATCTCAGAGTCACCACTGTGGTGGGGTTGTGGTTCACAACCAGACAGATGAACTTCTTCCAACAAAGGAGGACCTGTATCACCATGACTACTCGTAGACTGTTCACCAGTGATGATGTCGTGTAAATGTCCTTCTACCAAGGCAGCAATTTTTCGTCGCTTTGTTCTATAAGTATGATCAAAGTCTTCCATTCTGAAATGGGCTGTAATGCAAAAGTACCGCAGATTGTCTAACCAACCTTAAAGGCGAACACCTACTTGAATTGTTGCCATCATAGAGTGTAATTTCCAGTGACCTCAAATAGATAATATAATATCACAGAAAGACGAAAAAACAACCTGGACTGTAGAAGGCGAATGTAAACTTGGTCCAAAGCCTGGTTAAATTTTTAATTTAAAAAATGTGAATACTGAGCCAGATTTTGTTGGAAATGGCCCTGAAAAGAGCCGTTTTTTCTACAAGAAAACAGAAAAGAATGCAGTAAACCAATTAATTCGTTTTTTAACCGGCTAAATCATCCTAAAGAGAGGAATCTACAGATGAAAAATTTAGTTATCGTGGTAACAAGCTCAGGTGTCACACACATACACGCCGAATAGACTGCAAAGGTTCCAATGATTCCTTCGGCATCGGAACCATAAAGGCAGCAAACACCTCGCACTGTGGCCATAATCATGTTCCCCCTCGATCAGTGTCTATCACTAGGCCTAGGCCACCATATATTACCAAAGTTAGAAGGGTTACCGATTAATGTGCAGGCCTAGCCTAGGCCTACATTTTTCTTCATGAAAAAAATTGAAGAAATTGTCCCTGGAATACCAATTGGAATTGCCTAAATTTGTTTAATGAGTAGCTTCATTTATTGCCGTGAGTTTGCGCACCTACATAAAATATATTACTAGCAACCCTCTAGGCTAGGCCTAGCCTTACCCAACAAAGTTCACTCATTCCAAATGTGGAACTCCTTTACGGTTCTTGTTGGTTTTACCATTTTCTTAACAGCGATACTTCGTTAGCTGGTTAGTTCTAGCAGATTCAATAATATGCATAGCTGGTTATGTGCACATAGGCCTAGGCCTACAGATTGTGTTATCGGCAGCGCCGTCACTCTGGTTTATGGTTAGGCCTAGGCTAGGTCTAACGTTTAGGCACCTTAAGCCAGGCCTAACGTTATACAACGTTAGGCAGTAAGTAAGGCCTAGCTTTAAAAATGAAAAATACATTCAACTTTCATAAGTATTAAGTAAGCAAGTATTACCTCGTAATCGTATTTTCTTCAAGCTTTATGAAATCTGATGAATCTGAATGAAAACTGATGAATCTGAATGATGAATCTGAATGTCGCTTTTAATTGGATATTTGAAGGAACTTGCAGTCGTGTATATATCACTATCACTTTCAAATTTCAAATTAGCGTGGGTACGCTGTAACTCGGTATATACTGCATGCATCACTGCACTCGATACGAGGGTCACCAGTATAATGAAATGGACTATTCCATTCTTATAAAGGGTTTAAAACCCTTAAACGTTGTTTTAGCTACCTAAAACATTACATACTAAACATAATTGTTAAGAATTCATCATTATTACTATTGTTATTTATTACATATAAGACGTTGTATTTGTTTTTTTTATATTTTATGCAATTTTTTTTTTTAAATTATTGGTAATTATTTAACACTGAAATGTTGTTCTCACTTTTGTTACAACAGCCGTTTTGTCAAATGGATACGAGGTAACGTGACAAGGTGCCGTGACCACGGCGGTGCTTGTCAACACAACCATGTGACAACGACGGTTGTGGTAGCCCGTTGTGTCCATTGAGTGAATGGATTGTGGATTATTGCATATAATTGTAAAAATGTATTAAATGTATTATAATTTGAATAGAAATGATATATTGAGTAATTATGGG
>JAIPMN010000684.1:2563-39316 GCA_020650975.1 Apostichopus californicus | reverse complement strand
GAATTCAATATAAACTACTTCTTCTCACCTTTTGTGCTCATCATCTGGAACGGCCTGTTTACCTGTCACAACTTCTCTTGCCTTATATTCCAACTCGCACACTTCGTTCCTCCAACAAACTGTATTTAACTGTTCCTAAACCACGCTTGAAGACCTATGGTTACAGAAGTTTCGAATACTCTGGGTCTTATCTCTGGAACAAGTTACCAGATCACATTCGAACATGCTATAAACTTTCTACTTTCAAAAGTCTACTTAAGACCCATTTTTTCACTTGTTCTCTTGTAAATTAATTTACTTTCTTTGTAAAGCGCCTTGAGCAGTGACTTTTGTTTACTGATTTGGCGCTATATAAGTCTCATTTATTATTATATTATTATTATTATATTTCATCTACTCGGATTAAGAGTTGTTTCACTCATTGGTTTACGTGTCTTCCTTCATTGGTTTCAAAACTTCCCTAGCCATAGCTGTAATCACTGAGCAAGAGTCCCTATGCATCTTTTAATATGCTGAGGTACACTGATTCATTGGTTTCAGAACTAGTTTTCCTAGCCATAGCTGTAACCACTCAACAGAGTCCCTATGCATCCTTCAATATGCCAAGGTACACTGATTCATTGGTTTTAGTTTTCCTAGCCATAGCTGTAACCACTGAACAGAGTCCCTATACATCCTTCAATATGCTGAACAGCTGAGGTACACTGATTCATTGGTTTCAGACCTAGTTTCCCTAGCCATTGCTGTTATCACTGAACTAGTCCCTATGCGTCCTTCAATATGCTGAGGTACACCGATTCTTTGGTTTTAGAACTAGTTTTCCTAGCCATAGCTGTAATACCTGAAAAGAGTTCCTATACATCCTTCAATATGCTGAGGTACACTGATTCATTGGTTTCAGAACTAGTTTTCCTAGCCATAGCTGTAATGCCTGAACAGAGTCCCTATGCGTCCTCCAATATGCCAAGGTACACTGATTTGATAGTTTAAGACATTTACATATCGGACTAGGAGCAAAACATTGATAGTACAACAACAAGAAAACAAAAACCTAGGGCACCATTACAAGTACAATCGCCCAAGCATAGATATTCAAGTAGTGAGCCATGAGTAGAGGTGGATGACTTTTGCTTTCTTGAAGTAAAAACCATGAATACGATTGCAGGAAATCTTTGATTGAGTACAATTACAGACTCGAGTACTACAAGTCTACTGCCTCATACTTATCTGACCTTATGTTGAAAAAAAATGGCTTGAGACAAGCCATTATACATTATGGATGATAGGCTTCCAGAACACAAATTTATGCCTCTCTAACTCCTGAGTTCCAAGACTCAATGACTCAAAACATTTATAGTTTTATTTCCATGTCCATGCCATTCCATTCCATTAAATAAAACCCAAAGTTTGACGATGATACTTACATAAAGGATAGAGTTATACATAGTTTTCAGAGCATTCCTTCCATAAACCGTGTCAAAGTTGAATTCAGTCAGATCGGCACCGGCAGTAGCTCTTCTGTCACCCTGTGTGAGTGCACCTATCATAAAAAAACAGAAAGATTGACCCTTCTGCAAACTGTCATTTTGCGCGAGTCTTCACACCCTTTAATGCTTTACCATTGATGGAACATCAATTGAATTCATTACAACTGTACGTATAGAAGAAATAGGGAACATTATGCAACAAGAGCTGACAATATGAGTTGGTATGTACTGTTTAACTTTCACTCATTCTAGATCAAAATTTCAATGGTCACAGTGGGTAAAATTTACAAATGCCATGATAATCCAAGCCATCAGTTATCATATGGTGGGTAGGACATGTCAGGTTTTAAACGATGCCCTAGGAACCTTAGTCAGAGACAGATTTACTGTGTGAGTCAATGGAGTAATTAATTGAATGATATCACATTTGTACCTCACTGAGTGATTTAACTGTCTCAGTTAGCACTGCTCAAAGTATGCAAATGATCAAATAAGAGTTGCAACCTTTGGGAATTTCGGGATATGGGCTTGTGACAACTCCATTGCAATTTTAACGTGCCATATTTTGAAGCCATTACTGATGAGATGATGCTCACCTAAAGTTTGAAGTCTTTTGGCTACGGCAGAAGCGAAACGTCTCTCGCCACCAAGATTGGTAGTCAGCAGTTTGTAAAGAGGCCCACTGAAGAAAAAAATAAACAAGTGAATTTGAAACCTACAGATGAAGCATTCTCTGATCTGCTGGAAACACACTGTAAAAGACACACTGTAAAAGACACAAACCCAAACACACAAAAGAACAAATAATTTTTGAAGGAAATTAAGTAGATTGAGATTCAACATTATGGCTGTCTAGCACACCATTGTCACAGAGCTTTTAATGATAAATAATGAAAAATTTAGATTTTGCAGGTATCCGTTAAAAACGATGCTCACGGTAAGTTATTTTCAGACGTTTAAATGTTTCGATCTTGCATCTCTATATTTCAATTTTTTAGTGTCAAGTTACTTTAATAATGAAATTTCTCTCAATATTTCCATATTCAGCCTTGAGAACATAATTATTGAGAAACTTATCTCAGTATCACAATGTCACCAATAAAGCTCCATACACAATGTTTGCATAATTTATAACAGCTTTTATTGGTTCTTATACCCTAATGTCTCTTACCATCAAAGACGATTTCAGAGAAAAACACTGTGGTAAGTTAGCTGTGCAATAATATCACAAAAGATGTTTAAAGTCTTGACATAGTATTCGAATTTCAACATCACAAATCAAGACTTATTCTACAGCAATGAACCTTACCAAGCAGAACTTGTTTTGCATATAAGAATCAAGGCAGCTTTTGTGTCAAAAATTGCTGAAGATAGTTATCTGCTAATTGTATCTTGTTCGGACAAGAAGAAGAGACTTAAGAGAGTTAAAATAGAACACCGCTGAACTTACTATGTGAATAATTTAAGTGAATCTGGTTGTAAGAAGAATGCGATTGTGAAGCAATCAGCCGCTTGAAGAAATTGAAACAACAATTTTCTTAATTACCTGCTTTGATTGGATCTATGAGATCTTCCCATCTGCTGAACAGCTTTGTCAGCTGACCAGGGTAGTTCGACTGTCAGGTGGATACGTCGTCTCTGATTGGCTACTCTTGTATCTGCGTGGAGGGATATCCCAGTACTAGCTGCATCGGATATAATCGCTACAAGCTTTCTGCCCTCCATGAATGAGTTTCTCTGATAAGATAGAGGAAAAGAGATTACTAGGGGTACGAAAAAAAATATTTCAGGACATAATCTAAGATATAATAATAATAAAAATAAAAATTAAACAAAACTATGTCATTTAGCCTCTGAAGAAGATCCTGCTAGGATCGACATGTCAGCCCCACTTTCACATAATAATAAAATAATCAGCAGTTATTTTTACAACACTTATGCGACCACAAGTATGGGGGAAACCCGCAAGGGCTCATGGATTACAACTTACATGTCGTGTTGCTTCCAATTCAACATTTTAACTCAAATTTGGAATATTTTCAATTTAGAATGTCATGTCAGATGGGAAAAACCGTAGATTGCTCTTGGATGGAAAACCCACCTTCCTATGACCCGGCCGAGTATCGAACCCGGAACCTCCTGATTGCTAAGCCACATTGCTTCAAGTGCCACGGCCTTTATCCATTCGGCCACAGCACCGGTATAAAATTTGAGGAAAATGAGGAAACAATACTTTGAGCCTATACTCATGCTGTTGTATTTGTACCACAATTAACCTATTTAGTAACACCATAAAGATGCAACCAGAGATGTCACATTACACCATGAAAGCAACCAAGTGCCACACTCTATCCCTGGATATGAGAGTATCGTTAAAAGTTGTCAAAGCAGAAAAAAAAAAAAAGTTTTGCGCACCTCTTGGACGTTCAAACTATCTACATCGTTAGAGTCTCCAGACCTCTGTTCATATTTGACCTTCTGCTTTGACCCTTGACCTGATGTGCTATCTTTCACCATACGGCCTTTCCTGCCAGTCATCTCGGCGACGTTGCTAGGTCCCCCTAGCTGATCTATGATGTCATCGAGCCCACTGGAAATATAAAAGTACAAGATACAGATGACCCCCCGATTATTGGAAATATGAAACAAAGTCTTATGTCAGAACTGGCATTTGAAACACAGCGTTGAACTTTAAATGGGTTTCAATATCTTTAGGCCTCTCAAGTGAACGAGTATGCAATAACTAGCAATTCATAGCTAATAAACATTCATTTCTGTAGTACAAAAAGACAAATTTTCTTCTCAAAAGAAGACAATGGGGTGATTTTATTGATGGTAATGGCTGTTCAAGCTGCTCCTTTTATTATGATACAGTCCTTGAACTTTCAAAGTTGTGAGATGAAGTCGTTTAATATTTTGTAATATTCTCAGCAACAAAAATATTTATTTCCTCAACATGACTTCCAATGATACGCCTTCCAAGACTGCAATGCATCTCCCCTCAGAAAGTTTTTATTGAACAAATTACAACAGACTTACATTGTGCTTTGATAAACCAGGTTCATACAACCTAGGAAGATAAGTCTAATTTCTTAAACAAAACTCCTTTAAAAATCCTACCAAGTGGGCAATTCAATCTGGCTGGTGAATGATAATAATAATTGTTTAGCTTGTACAGACCACTCGTCTTCCTGCATTGGCTCATTGGGCTGTAAAGAAAGAAAATATGGAAGAATTATTTCAATTTTACAAAGAAAAACAAGGAATTGACAGGTGCAGAGATATTTATTATTATTATTATTTTTTGTTTAACCTGAATTCTGAAAAGGAAAAGTTGAGTTTTTAATATGTGTTTTGGGTTTTTATTTTCGACACTTCCAAGAGGAAATACTGCAATACATGTCAGATATGTGTTAGCTGCATCCATTGAATACATCATACAGAATAGAAGTGCTAAAAATGAATATGTTTCAAACAAGATGAGAATGGAAATATATAAATAAATCAAAATAAATAATAATTATAAAAATATTTTTTTAAATCTGTAAATTTTCAGATGAGAAATTGCAACATCATTAACATGATATGACTGTAGTAAATAATTTTACCAGATTTGATTTCCTTTATCCATTATTGTTATTAATAATAGTTCTGCATGAATGCTACATGTGTTTTCTTCTCCTTCTTGAGATATTTTGTGAGTAAGCAGGTAGGTCATACCATTCCAACTGCTGGCCAACCTTTTCTATACGATCTAGGTTAGGCCTAGAGTAGCTGTAAAAGTGGTTTAGGCCCGCCCAGATTAGCTGTTCATATTTTCTTATTGAAAGCAATTTCTTAAATATTACAAAATAAGAAGGAACTATTGGAACAACCAACCATAAGTTTTAATTTAGGTATTTTTAATGGCAGTAGATACTTTTCTGCACACAACAGCAATCTCCTTTTCAATTTTTCTACATTTCATGATGCAATTATAACTCTTGTGACTCACCATAGCATTATGAATAGGGAAGTTCTGCATGATGAAACGGTTTAACATCTCTCTTGCCGTGGAGACAAAGTCAGATAGTGTATCACCTTTGCTGATTTCACTGTCCAGACTAGCCTCGCCTGTTGTCTGCAGTCCCACCACCACCGAATAACCATCGGCTATGGCTTTCTTAGCCTCTGAGACTATAGATGGAACTTTGACTCCAAGGCTGATGGATAAAACAAACATGATGAAATAAATAAAAATAAACTTCTTTTTTTTTTTGTGGTTCTACTCCACATGGACAAAGTAAAATTAGAAAGCAAATTTAGAGGCAAAACTTGAAAAATCAATAGAGTTGGAAGATATCAGGCCTTAGAAGAGGGGGATCATGGGGTGGGGGGTATGGCCCAGTGGCATCGGGTCTATAACAGGGCCCAGGAAAATATTGAGGGGGGTCATGGAGAATTATCGGAGAATGAATAGTACATTCTTATCTTCATAATAAACTTTCATTTCCAGAAACATAAATCTCCATATTTTTTGCAGCCCTACTTCTTATGATCAAACACCTTCAGAAGCTTTTTTGTTTTAACAAACTTCACACCATCATCAAACAGTCATCAATGGAAACTATGGACTCTACACAATTCTTACCAGAGCTGCTTAAAGAATCTTTGATGACAAGACCAGAATAATGTCCATATCCTAGGATTACTGGTGTTGCATCTATTCACTGCAGTCTCAAGAGCTGTTTTAACTTCGTTCCTGAAGAGAAAATTCAAAATTTGATCCGAAATCATTTCCTGCGACATGTCGAACAAAAACATAAAATATAACCTTAATTTTGCGCTAAAAAATAACTGCATGGTCTGCTTGGTCAGTGAGAATGTTAGTTTTTCTGTAAAAAAACGAGCAACTGAGATGATGGCAATGTCAAATCTTTGTAGTTATTTGTCTTTAACGGATATATGAACTTCCTTGTCTCGTATTAAAAAGATTCCATAGAAATGATAAGCATTCTCGTGGTAGACTTTTCTACAGCAAATGCTAAACTATTTAATAGTGGAATGCATTTTGTTATTGCACTGTAAAAGCACCAGATATCAGTTATTGACAAATAAGTTGCATTATTGCTGATAGTAATACACAGTTAAATAGGTCCTTAAACACAGTGATTTACAATAACAATTTCAATATTGGTCTTTGTCCATTTACTGGGATTATTGGAGCAATATTGATACATGTAATAATTGATGTCAGCCACTACAAAGAGTGGTATGGCTTTGACATAATGCAAAACTCATTTTGCTAAAATGGTGACCATATTATCACACATCTGGCAATAATGTTATCTATATATTTAAATTAGATATAACAACTCACCACCAAACACTTCTTGTCAACAAGATCACCAACCAATGCTTTACTATGCTATGACCAAGCCAGATGAGGTGACATGTATGGTAACAACCACCACATGGCATATTATCTGTTAATTTGCAGACTTTATGCAAAGTTTTTGCACTAAAATAATCCTTTCTAGCAATGTTGTCTATGGCACCACAAAAATGTGGCAAATTCAACACAAAATGCCAAAGTAAAAGTTAAACTATGCTTTGCATAACCAAACTGGATTTAATTAAACTACACTAGTTTAATCATGTTTATAGGCTGAATAACTGTCACCTGACCATCAAATAATACTGGATGACAAATAAATCAGGACCAGAGATGAAAACCTCACCATAAATGACACGCTGTGTCATACATCTTCTCTTGCTCGGGAGTTAAATTTGCCTCTATCGTCGCAAACTCTGCATCTTTGTAGCAGAGTCCTCTCGCAACGTAAATTCCAGAAGCTTTCATTTCCATGGCCATCATCTCAGCCGCTCCTGCAGACAGAACAGACAAAAAATAGACAAACATGATTTTTGTGATTCATAGACGTTAAGATATTTGGTGAAGATGGATGAATGTCGACATAGCTGGAGACAACTTTCAACTTTATGACACAAATTTGAAATATGTTACGAGGTATTTACAAATAGTTATACCCATAGAATATGAAGGCCAAATATCACCACAGTTTTGAAGATTGACGTGTCTTACCGAGGCCTCTACGATTGATATTTTCCAAGAAATGATCGAAGGAGCTGAATGGTGCACCTTCACCCCATAATCCCAGTCTCTCCATAAATGCCTGCAACAGAGAACGCAACAAACATTTACAACAAGTTAAACATAGATTATGTAATTTAAAGTTCACAACAGAGGGCAAGGACCTCACTTGTGGATAGTATTGAAAACCATACAAAAGTTTACAGAGTGTGGCAATAGTTCCCCCTCTAGAACTACTGTACTTGTATTAGATTCATATTAAAGCAAAACATTCTTTTGCAAATTGACTTAATTCCCCTAAAAGATGAAATGGTTCCATCAAAACTTTGTTTGAAGAAAATTTCTACCTCTTGGAGTCCTCCATTAATTGACCTAACCTATCAAGGTCTTCTCCAGTTGTTTTTAATATTTAGTTTCAATGATTTGATTAAATTATGGACTTTTTAAGCATTTCCAACACCCCACCTCCATCTATAACATAAGATGAGCAAACAGAAAAGCTTAAATGATAACAAACTCTTATGAAAGGAAACAAAGGATACAAAGAATGACCCTTAAGCATAACAATAATTGTAAACACATGCATAAGCAAACAGAAGGCACAATAATCTTCCCCAGGGTTGTAGCTAAGACAATTTTAAAATTACAATTTGCAGAGAGCAGTGTGTACCAGCCAGGTTCTGGCAGCGGTTCAGAGTAGCTCCTACTGTACATTTTAGGTATTTGCAGGGCACAGCAAAAAATATTTGTATGTGGGGTCAATGAGAATATTAGTTTTTCTGGACGAGCAATTGAGATGATGGCAATGTCAAATCTTTGTAGTTATTTGTCTAAATTAATGGAGATATAAACTGAACCATATTCCTTGTCTTGTATTACAGAGATTCCATAGAAATGATAAGCATTCCCCTGAGTTTCCACAGTAAATGCTATTTAATAGAGGAATCCATTTTGTTATTGCACTTTAATAACACCAGATATCAGTTATTGACTATAAGTTACCTCCCATCCCCCCCCCCACCAAACATTGTCAAGACCTCATGGCCCGCCCAGCGCCACCCACCATGGCTACAACCCTGGTCCTCCCCTTACTCTCCCCCTTCCGTACCAGTTCTTTACAACACGATGTCTTCAGTGTGAACCAAACTATCCTCTTTCACAAGATAACAAGCTATTACGCCTCGTACAGTCCACGGTTTTCATCTTTGCATGTTATTTCTGCTCTTTATTACACAAAGTCTAATCTTGACATTCAAACAAAGGTTTATGAAACTTATGCTGTAGGGCATTACGTACCATATTCTTTACATCTGATACCCCCGTAGCACTACAGTACACTACCCGCGCCTTTGGAAGCATTCTGCAAAAAGATATTGAAAATTAGTCAACAGACATTCTGCGTTGGACTCATTTAATCACTTAAAGTCAATGAAAACTGACTAAAAGTAAATATTAAATTGACATGTACATTCATGAAATGTAAACTGTAAATACCAATAATCTGAAGATAAATATTCCCTGGAAACAGCAAAATAAATATCTTCTGGCAACTTGTTATGCTTGACATGTAAAAATACACTTTCTTCCTCATTATTACTCACATAACTATTCAGCTATGTCAGGTTGACCATTTTACCAACATGTTTCATACTTGAAACCTGAGACTAGTTTGCAGTTAAGTAAAATATATTTGTTAACTTTTTCATTAGACTAGAAACTTAGCATAATTTAACCTTGCTGTGCTTATAATAAAAATTAATAATTGTACTGATAATGAAAATATAATTATTCATACCTCTGTATTGTTGTAACTGCCATTGCAACTTTAGTGCTATTCTTCTCATTGCCCTGTAGAAGGACAATTATTGTTTTATTGTTGTTGTTACAACGTCTAATTGCAACATCATTTGTTAGCTAATTGATGGCAATGAGGTCATTACCTACACATATCTGTTGAAAGGTACTACGGCCATTACAAACTGATCGAAGGACAAATCCCCTGTTGACTTAAACCCAACTTTTGGTGTTTTTGAAAGAAAAAAATCACAGATTGAAATATGTGTCTTTTTGTTCTCTGAAATGTTAATGCACATTGGGGCATATTTAATACCTTCCTAGCTTTGCTTTGAAAAACAGAACATCATCTCCTATATAAAACAAATTTAACAAGATATTGTTTACCAACTTTGGCACTTTTATACTATTCGACTAGTTTTTAATTTCTTTTGGCTCCCTTGTTATTCTGAGCAAATCAGAGATTGAAAATAAAATTGCCTAACTTCAGATGACTGGTTAAGGAATATTTACAAAGTTAAAAGGTTGACGATGACCTGTGACTTATGAATACTTACAGGAATAAAGTTTTTGGCCTTATGACATTCGTCAAATATTAAACAGCCATCGAACTGTTCTCGTCCGCACCAGTCCATCAGCTGTTGTAGTCTGCTCTGACGACTGGTCCACATAGAACCTACAGAAAAACAGTAAATGGAATAATAACAAACACATGGCACCTACAGAAAAACAGTAAATGGAATAATAACAAACACATCGCACCTACAGTAAAACAGTAAATGGAATAATAACAAACACATGGCACCTACAGTACAACAGTAAATGGAATAATAACAAACACATGGCACCTACAGAACAACAGTAAATGGAATAATAACAAACACATGGGACCTACAGTACAACAGTAAATGGAATAATAACAAACACATGGGACCTACAGTACAACAGTAAATGGAATAATAACAAACACATGGCACCTACAGTACAACAGTAAATGGAATGATAACAAACACATGGCACCTAAGTACAACAGTAAATGGAATAATAACAAACACATGGGACCTACAGTACAACAGTAAATGGAATAATAACAAACACATGGCACCTACAGAACAACAGTAAATGGAATAATAACAAACACATGGCACCTACAGTACAACAGTAAATGGAATAATAACAAACACATGGCACCTACAGAACAACAGTAAATGGAATAATAACAAACACATGGCACCTACAGAACAACAGTAAATGGAATAATAACAAACACATGGCACCTACAGAACAACAGTAAATGGAATAATCACAAACACATGGCACCTACAGAACAACAGTAAATGGAATAATAACAAACACATGGCACCTACAGAACAACAGTAAATGGAATAATAACAAACACATGGCACCTACAGTAAAACAGTAAATGGAATAATAACAAATTAATCAGCTCGAGAAAGGAGTTTCTAATTTGCTTTAACATTTGATAATCCAACAACTGCAAGTATAACACTCCAATAATTTGTTACAGACTTCATCCTTTTTTTCATTTTTTCCCCTTTTCTTTTCAATATTTTTTTTGAGCGGGGGGATGGGCTATGCTTAAACATTTACATGTGGGCATCTTAAATATGAATGTTTTCTTGGATCAAACTCAGGGTAAATTGTTGAGATTGGAATACATTTTGACATTAGACATCAAACGCAGTTGGTTGTCATTGTGCTTGAACAGAAACATTGATTCTGTAGAAGGAACCTGCTTGATTATGTACCACTTATCTTGCTTACCACCTCTCTGCACAGAAGACACCAATGTTGCATAGGTACTGAACACTACTCCAGATTTAAAGTCTGACGGTAAACCAAAGGCTCTGAAATGGTGGAGAAGCAAATCACAGAATTAGTACTATTTGTAAAACAAATGTGAAAAATTATTAAATTTTATTATTGGTCACAAATAGAACCTACTGAATCAAAGAGGAAGAGAGTACTTCCTTGGTAAATAAATCAATGGTTTCAGTTTTATCCTATCTGCAAAAACAAATTTCAGATAAATATTATGCACAACCAATTTGATGTTTAAGTTCAAAACCTTTGATTATTTTAACATATAACCCTGATAATATTTGATAGATAGTGTTATGAAATTTTGCATCAATCCAGTATGAATAATGAAATATGAAAAATAGGCTTTGACAATATATCCTCAAGGTACGGGTGCTTGTAATAATAATAAAAAACAACCACTGCTCTGGTGATTCCCAGATTCTCTATGGTACATTGAACTCCAAGTAAACATTTTCATAAGAATGCATAAAAACTTCATTATTTCAAAATGTTAGAAGAACAATCTAGTGTAAAGGTTATAAAGCAGCAATTTTAAGATTCTTTACTATTATTTTTAAAGAAAAAGTAAAAAAATACAAAAGTTCTGATTCGAGAAAAATGCTATGCTATTGCTTGTATTCATATTTGTAGCAATTGAACCACCTTCGTAGCAAATAGGTCATCAAACAAACAAGAATAAACAAAATGAAACAGATTATAGTTTCTTCCTACCTATCCAACATAGCCTACATTACAATGTGTACCATACTTACATATTCCTATATAGCAGCATAATACATGTTCATTCAAACTACTTGCTTTATTTTGGAGAAGGTATGTCTCCCCCACCCCACCCCCCCCCCACCCACCCCCTTCTTTAGGAAATAATCAATGTTTAAATTTTCAACAGAATATTGCTGATCAATGCAATGTATTAATTAAAGAAAACGCCATTTATTAAAGAGATTATTCTCTACCCTTACCTGGTTTCTCTATCCAGTTGCTGGCAACCTTCTATAACTTTGATGTGGCAACCAATATCATGGAAGTCTCTGTAAACATTTACAAACAGAAACATCATAATCCAATGAAAAATCAATACTAAATCAATGAAAAATCAATACAAAATCTCTGAAAACTGCTGCATTGAATCAAGATCATCATTTGCCTCGATATTGCCATATTTAGATACACAAATAAACACAAACTCATCACTGCTTTATCATTGCTTGCTGACACCCCTGCAGTAATGACACCATAGTGATCCAAGGTTTTGTAGCACAGATGAGAGATTTGTTATATTCATATTAAGCCTGTTTACAGTCAATCTCCCCCAGTTGACTGCCACTGCCATCGCACCAGCTTGCTGGCAGAAGCAGCAGTATTAAATTCAATAGAAGAAAAGGGCCGTTGACTAGAATGTTGGCAATTCTACAAGGTAAATATCTAGCACATGCATGATAATTCATACTAGTGAGATATAGCATGAGAATCATAATTACAAAGTAAAAGGGCCCTTTGTCAACCCTACTCAAAAATTCAAAAGTAGTTATAGGTATGACATTGCACTTAGACTTACTTATAGACATGAACATCTCCCTCCCCCCCCCCCCCGAGGGCTTCACTCATTTCTATACAAAATGCTTCATTGCAAACCTTCCCCCAGCCCACCACACCCAAATGCTGCAGTGTAAGTCAATGCCTCATTCCCCTAGATGACTGAAGTCCTCCAGTCACACCCCCACATACCACTGTTCAAATATTTAGCAGTACAAAAATAGTTGTAATAAAGTCACATCCCAAGAAATATGTACAAACTAGTAGACCAGCATTTTCATAGCAAAGAAGATGATCTCTTTCACTTTACCTCTGAGCATCCACTTTGAGGTCAGATGAAATACTGAACCAAATATGCTTCATTCTTCCTCTGCCAAAGTTGTCTAGAATTATGCCAGCAATCTGAAATGCAAGAATGTAATTATTATAACAACAGTTTGATCAAAGATGATAAGCATAACACACAAATAATTAAAACATTGCCACACTGATGTTTAAAACCACAGCAAACAAAATTCAATGGATAGTACATTTTTAGACTTTTCAAATCATGATTGAGATGTTATATGTTTTTTTGAAATTTAAACTATTTCTAACAGGACAGGAAGAGACCATTTTTTGCAGTTCAAGATTCAAGATCTTACTTCTACTTCATGAACAAAAGACAAGAAGAAAAGAAAAGAATAAGATTACAATTTAATTTAATATAAATAAAGAGTTTAATTAATATAAATAAAACTTAGAAATTGAAACAATACGCTAACATTTCTGAAACGGAAAGCTGAGGAGGTCTAGGAAAGTGGAGCTTGTGCAAGGTTAGTTTTTATACTGTTTAATAATAATATGTAATGATATAATATATTTATAATAATGTACTTATTTTGGGTTTCTTGTTGAGTCATTTACTACTATGACATTACAGATGTACTTGCCCTTCAAACAGTATAAGTACTATAGCCAAACGTTGTAATTTATTTCTGTTATTTATAACAAAACACTTTCATGTGAAATTTTGTGTTTTTGTTTCATTTATTGAATTTGTAACAAATACATTGCATAGATGTCAGATAATTGGTCAGTGAAAGTCGGAGAATAAAAATTCAAATTTGAGAGATTGAGTATAATTTTTTGCCAGTTACTTCGTAAAACCTGACTAAAATCATGCATATATACTTTCATCACAAAGCGTCTTCACTTTAATAGTTATGTGAAAGTATAAATTCAATTTTAATGTACTTGAAAGTTCACCAGCCTATTGTATGTATGCAATGCCTTTTATTCCTTACAACATAATAATGTCATCAATTATCAGTAAGATAATTTGATGTTTGAGTTGTCAAAAACAAACAAAGGAGCTTTCAAATAATTGACCAGCACAAGGTAGTTTTCCATCATGGCAAAACACTTTAACATGACATGAAGTATTTCCTGGACTGTACCAAATACATGAAAGTATTGTCAAATGCTTATTATTCAGGAAAAAACTTCAGGTTTAAAAAAAATTCTGAATGATTCAAATCATATTCAGGAAATAATTTATCCAGTATTGCACTGCAAATTGCTATGCAAATGTAACCTAAATGCTAAACATCCAAAGATACATGTATCAGTTTTTTTGTATACAAATCCATAGTGCTTTCAGTATTTTGTAACTGAGAAAATTGCTATACACATATGTAAACACTGAATAATGACCTGATATTCCATATTTAATTTACTATTTCTCCAACATAAATACCCCAAATGATCCTATCAACATGTCCAGCCTACCTGTCTTCCTTTACCAACTCCCGCTGCATCTCCGATGAAAAACCCAGCTCTGCTTTCATTTGGGAGGATGGTTTGATGTCGCTGGCACTGGAAAGTAACGAAAAGAGGATCAATATTTAATGTCCTAACTACTGAATCTGAGCAACATTACAAGCAAAATAATAATGCACCAATTGATGACGAAATAATGATTATAGGAACCATCTCACTATAAATCCGTTTGTTTCCCAATAATAGTCTACAGTCTTAGCTACTCAGACTTAATTACCTTTTACATGAATATTTTATGCTGCTTATTATTAGTGAATGAAATGCTTTTACAATGCAAGTATTAAAGATCTTTTTTCCCATTCTGACATGTGTTCAATCCTGCATGCAGACTGCAGTACAACCACTCTAAAGTGCTCCTCAATCATTTTAATTTAGAAAGAAAACAAATGAAAAAACACTTACAGCAAACAGTATCCCTTCTAGCTGAAGACTACTCAATTTGCCGCCCTCTATTAGTTCACATGGTATAGAGGCAGCAAGGTTGTAGGTTGTTCTTGGTAGTGGAACAGCCTGCATTTATGAAAACAATGTAGGTAAATTTTATGAAAATAATAACATAATAATAATAGGAATGGGACAATAAAGACATAAGGTCAAAGGTGATCTAAAAATTCCAATTTGTTTCTTCCTAGAAGTCTAAGGGTCATGAAAACAATAACATACTGGAATAAAAATCATAGTTTTGAGTGATAAGTCTACCACTCGTCCCAGCCAATCTGACCTTCACATACCTTGTATGTATGTTTGTATTTTAGATCCTCCTGCAAGCAGGAACTTGTGAAGAAGCCTCATTGGCTTATCAAAGCCGCAAGCTGACCGAAGTCAGTCTCTTACATTCATAGTTAACGTTCATGATTATGAATGGTCAATTGTCAACAACTCTGTAACTGGACGACATACATTAATCTTGGAGTGACTCGAACCTTCATAGAAACATCATTGGATTGTAACACAATACAATCCATACTCTATCATAAGTTGCCAAATATATTATATCATCACAAACTATCACCAATGAACCAGAAATCTGAAAATTCATACTGACTATTTAATACTTTCCCTATAACATGTTGCAACAGTAGAAATTATCTAAATTTGTCAAATCATTGATTTTAATACTTTATTAGCCTATCTCTGCATGGACAAATCAATGTAAATCATTCTTTTACTGAACGGCAACAAGTGTAAGATACTAACAGCAAGAGAAGATGCCTCAACAATGTCCCCCGGATGAACGATGGCTCCTGGAATCGTTACTCTGGCTTTGTATGAAGAGAAAACTTCAGCACTGTAACAGATAGAACAACAACAGGATTGGTATTCAAAGCATCACTTTCAATCATGGTAATGGATTTAAAAACAATGGTTGAAGATCATCACTTTCCTTGTTTTGAACCAGAAAATCTAATTGCACCATTACAACTTGAGCTGTTTACTACTTTCTTAATTCTGTGATGAAAGGAATGATTTTATATAAAGAATCTCAAGATGTCTGATACACAGTTTGGGAAGAAATTACAGCATAGCAAATATTAGAATACTAAATTAAGGAGTGAGGAATGTTACTATTTATTATATTAACCACAGGTGGGAAATACTGGCAAATGTTAAACTGCATATTTTTCATTTTTTCAAACTGTTTATTCATGCAAAAGTGTTGTAACAGCTTTACTTAAATAATTAGAGGAATAATTAGATGAACCTAATCAGTAAGTTATACTATAACTTAATCGTACTGGATAACAGACACTATTTCACGCAAATCAGTGTAATTAGTGCTCACTTAACTACTGTATATAGTTGTTTTTCAAATGATTTTGTTTTCACCAATATTTCCCGGTATTTACCAATATTTCCCGCCCAGCCAGGAAATATCCAAGCCTGAATTCACAGATCTGATCTACAAATCAAATATGTAGCATACAGACGGATTTGATATGTATTTCATATTCCTAAACAGGAATAGGTGTTGCAGGGTTCATGTAGCAGGTTCACAGCCTTATACTCACACTTTTGTATTCCTACACAGACTTCCACCTCATCAATAGTTCAAACTCTTATTGATGAAGGATTGCAGATTTTAATGGTGGATTAAGTTAATGTTTGCTGACTTAATAATGTTAGAGTGAGGATATGTCTGACAGATTTTCTCTAATGGATGAGAAATGGCAAAGAGTATTTACTTAAATTGCAGAAAATTATATTAATCTAATACATGCAGGTATGTGCTCAGGAATATTTGAGTGCCGGGAAGATTGTGCGGTAGTGTGATCCACACCCTGGGAGAGGGACCTCATGGGTGGGGTACCCCCTCCCCACTGGACAATTTGCACATGAAGTATGCTTCGGTGGTGCTATTTTTTCTATTCTGTGCCATGTATTCTCCCAGATTTTTGTTATGGTAAAATTTGTTAAATTATCATCAAAAATGTGCCGGGCGAAAATGTTTAAAATACTGTTTGTGCTGGGCGGCATTCAAAAATGCTGGGCTCAGTCGCCCGGTGCCGCCCAGTGTGAGCACATCCCTGTATATATATTCATACCCAGTCACTTGACATATTTGGCTTAGACTCAAGCCAAAGAAGTTTTAATACCTGATGTTCTCTTCAAGCCCTTCTTCCGAGAGACGTTTCAATTCCTCCTGTATATCAGGACGAAGTGGGGAAGTCCCTGATGTCATTCCAGGGGAGATTTGCATCATTTGAATGTACTGAGAAGTAGGAGATAACATTTGATATATTCCATTGGGACTAGGTGTTTTTTGTCCAGGAATAATCTGATTTCCATAACTTCCAGCCTTTTCTGGTGTTCTGAAAGGAACTTGGTTTGTGTTCACATGATTAGCAGCCCAGTTAACATGTTGGAGAGCAGCAGTTGGGGGTGACATGAGATTTGGCGGCAATTGTCCCATGACGGCATGAGCCGGGCTGGACATTGCTATAGTCTGAAGCACTTGAGCATAGTTAACTCCCTCCTGTCTACGTAGTGATGACTGATTGTGAGTTGCCTGGTCCATTTTCTCTGTGGGATGCTCTCTACTAAAAGAAGATTCATAAAACTACTGAAAGGCATTATTAACATTATCTAATCGCTTGATGATTCAATACATGTTTAACATTTGCTATCTGTTGATAAATGGGACAAAGAGACAACTGTAGTGTAGGACATTTATAATTTGAATGAAAGATAAAAATAGGATAGTTGAAATAAACTACACAACACATTTATGCCTTTTGTAGGCCTAGACCTCAATGCATATTATTGATAAATCACAAGCATCACAAGGTTTCTTCATTGAAAATGTATGATCCAGAATCATGGTGGCTCTCTGTCATTGATTGACATTATAATATTAAGGCCTGAAAGGCTGAAGTATATAAATAGTCTTCCAAGGGCAACTTCAAGTCTGTTGGTTATTTTATCATCCTAGTGAAATTCAATTGTGGTGGCTGAAACCCCTCCCTTGAGAAACATTCTGGTGTAAAGTTGTGTGTGGACTATTATGAATACATAATGTAGGCCTAGGCCCAGTAACACTAAGGACTAGGCCTTACACAAGCCTATACTCACTTTAAAAGTTAGTGTAGGCCCTAACCTAAACTTAGCCTAGGTCTACTGGGGAGAGCTTTCAGCCACTCCTAACAAACCCAAAGCTCAACATGATTTCTTATGTGACCCCATGAATTATGGCCAGACCTTTTCTAAGAGCTAGGCTAAGTAATGGATGGACTATGGCTGCTCCATAGTACATATATTACTTATTTGGTTAGGCCTGGCAAAAAGACAGCGACAGTTTTAGTACTTATTTCCCACCTATTAATGCATAACTCACGGATGATGGTATCAATACATGTCGGGCTCACAATCGAAAATAGGAAAACACTATTGTAACAGCCAGTAACAACTGCGAGCCTTATTTCGGTAGTTTCAACAGATAAATGTATCAATAGTACCGTACGGTATACTCAAAAAGCACTCATGCCACTACATGTTTACTAACGTACCTGCGATTGGCGAAGTTGTATAGACAGCTGTTTCGCGCTTGAATTTTACTTCCGGTTCTGCTGTTTTATACGGTAGCCCTAAAGATACTCTATCGTTTTGCCAATCTACCGATTTTTCTAGACACCATTAGCAAATGCAAATTGGCAATTTTTATTTGTTTTTTTTCCCCTTTGTAACTCTTTCCTTAGTTAATAACAGATACCAACCATTATGGTTGCATCACAAATTTTTAAGTCTTAGCAAGTAGTCTGCTAAGGCCGACTTAGGAGTCACAGGAAAGTACATTGGACCTGGTACATGAGTAGGATAGTTACCTTGAGAGGACTGGTAACATGTGTCACCATCCTGATGTTGGTATTTTTCCTTGGGTAAACATCCTCAGTCTGCATATGCAGTAGTAAGCTAAAATGTTTACAGGGGGACCAATCACCTTTTTCTCATAGACTATCACTTTTCTGGGCATGTACTAGGGATACTGTGTACAACTTAGGTAATTTGGATAACTGTTGGGCGTGTTTTAGCTGATTTCAAAGGGGAAATGGGTACAGCATTCATGAGACCTAGGTTGGCAAAGGGAGCAGAGGGGAGGATGCTCACTCAAACCCTGTGGATATATACTGGACTTTCAGGATCCATAACAAGGAATTTATGCAAGAGAAAAATACAAAACAAAAGTTTTAAAAAAAGCCAAAATACCTTCTGTTACACTGTGTTGTATATTTGATCATGTCTATTCCGTCATTCTCACATAGTTTAATGTAAATACATTTGAATCTTAACAATCCTGCAGTTCACACATAATTTACATCTAGCGATCAGATAATTAGACAAAATTTACAGAATCAATGCGAAAAAAACTTCAAAAAATACTTTCTGAATTTTCATGATGTTGAGGGAGTATTATTTGACTTTGTAGCAAGTGAATGTGCAATACAGTTCAATAACAAGAGGCAAATGATCCATAAGACTGATGGAGTACAGACTTATAGTGTAGTAATATTGTCTGCCAGTGGGGAGGCTGAGCCCACCTCCCCCCTCCCCCACCCCACCCGCTTTTATCATGGCTGGATTTAGCGACCACTTTAAATTGAACTTTGCCATTTGCCAGTACAAAAAAATTAGCACTGGCATTTTCCTAGTTATTAACAATTTAATAACTAATATTTAAATAATTTTTCTAGTTACTAATAACCTAAACACATGGTAAGTTGGTAAACAATAATCGGTCAAAGAATCTGTGTGATTACTATACTTAACATGAGCCCCACATTACTGCTTATTATCAGTAATATTATTGGGCTGAGAATTTGATTTTAGCCAGTCGGTATTTTCTTTAGGTCTGTGAGTAATGAAATACATGGTATGTTGATATTAAATGCAAAGGGGAGGGGGGGGAGTTTGATTTCTCAAGTATCCAATTTGTTTGGCTCATAAACAAATATTAATATAGTACTTGCCACATAATTTTCCATATAAAGCACCCTTTTTTTTTCATTCACAAAGCCAACGTCACCTATACATGATATTCAAACCTGAAAAGTGAATTATGCATAGCAAAGTGTAGTGGTGTCATACCCACAAAATCAACTTGCCCAAGTCTGTCACAATGAATAGATTTGGCTCTTGATTCACTCACAGGTCAAAGCAGGTGGTATGACACAAGAAGGCAAACTTTAATAGTGTTTGCAATGCAATTTTCAATGGACCTACGAGATGATTTGCAAAGAAAGTGTTTATCCGGGATTCCTATTACAACTTGATGTAATCCCATCAATTGTGGAACTAACATGGCAGCAATACCCGATGATGCCAATCGCTAGAGGTCAGAAGGGAGAAGACATCTGGCAAGTAATATCTATTACTCTGAAAATACTAAGAAACTAATACTGAACCATAAGTATCATGCAAGATCCAAACACAAAAAAAATTCCCATGTATGTACAAAATATGGAAAGAGAAAAATAAGGATTGAGCAGAACCTGTTTGACTACAGCCACATACAAAACAAAACCATGATTTTCATCCTTTGGCATGACACATACTCACCTAAAATCATGTTTGTTTTTCTTGTCAAGTTTAAAGCTCAGAAAAATTAAGTTTGTGCCAATAATGGTACAGTCATCTGTCACCACATAGCACCTTATGTAAAAATTAAATATTAAAAAAAAAATGAAAAATCTGGAATGCAAAACTAAAATCGTAATGAGAGTAGGCACATTCTTAAATTAAACAAGATAATGTCCCATCACACTCATCTTCTTTAAAGACCCAAGTATTTCCATATCTTGAAAACCAAATGAAAAGAAGAAAGGATTCCATAGCTGCCTAAACCAAATGATAAACTTGAGACTTAAGGTTCAGTTTCCTAGCTAAAGTTTCCTTCATACTCTTATTACTATATACTGTTCCACACGATCTACCAATCTATCCATAGAATGTTTTAGTTGGCAAGATATATTTATTTTACTCATTCCACAGAGACACTATCTAAACTTTGTTTAACTTTCTTTTTAAATTTATTTAGGCACCAAACTATTCATCTGACTTCTTCTACTGGGGCAAAATTGCCCAACAGTTTAATAAGGCCAAATACCTGCAAACAATTTCCAAATATCGAGCATGAGCTATAAAGTTCTCTTTGAGCAGAAAAGCATGATATATCACACTAAAGTTGACATTTAACTTAAACTCTATGTGACCACTGAAAGTAAATGTGTAATGGCACAATAATGGTTACAGCATAGCCAGATGCTACGATTTTTCTATAAACATTGATAACATCAAGGTCAGATAGCAGATTTTCAAGCTGAAACATCTGAAAATAGTCACCATTTTCATATTGATCCTTTCCTGTTCACAAAAAGGCAAGATTTTGTACATCAAATTTTGTAGTTTGAAACATATATATTTTGCTGCAATATTTTTATCCCACCTTCTCTTTGTATTTTTTATCCTTTTTGTTTTTTTCCTGGTGGGGAAAGGGGCACGCAGGAGATACCAGCTAATACATCAACATACCAGCAGTTATTGTTTTCTTTTATGTGCATGGGCTCTCAAACCAACAACTAAAGCAATAAGCTATGTTTTCTCCTTGGATACAGTTGCTATGGTAAGGCAGCATGAAAACCTTAACATCACTAGACACATGCAACACTTTATTGGCCATCTCTGCAATAATGAGTTGTGTTACTAAATTATAGCAATATTGATCCAATAGCACATCACATCGTAAAATGTCTGGTGTAGTCATACTCTATAGTAGGGATGACTGCTTGCACAAACTTCAGAAAGATGAGTAAATACCTGCAAGTGTGAAGTTAAGGGAAAGATAAAATATATAGGAACAAAAATGCTATTGATCTTAAACCGGGCAATATGAATTATCCTCACTATATATGACTTAAAGTATGAGATGTGTTGAATTAGGTTCATGTATAAATGGTGTGAAATACTCGGTTATGATACTTGGGTCCCTACTGAGATGTATGTTTGTATTGGTTTCTTTGTCTGTTCTTTATTTATTATTTTTTTTTTTTTGATATTCCACTTCTATCACTGATAACAGAAGCACAAATACATTGTACATAACTACATAAACAAATTCTTTAAAAATATATAATTGGGTGGCAAGTGAATTACAAGGTTCTGAAATCCAGCCAGGAATGCTATAACATTCAGTTTCCAAGCAGAACCATAACTCAACAAATTATCAGCACAGGAAGAGAAGTACTTTGCAGTGAGGTTTCTCATAGTGACTCAAGGTTGCAGACTATAACAAGGGGTGTCATGGGAACTGAGGTAGACAATTCACCTAGACAAAGACTATATGTGGTCTCAATGCATCTCTTGATGGACTGTGATATACACATAGGAATCCACCGTTGATGTTGAAGAGAATAAGAGAAACAAATCTCAATACCTTACGGATAATTCTACACTTGGAAAAGTAACCAAACGACATCATATAACGGCTGAAAAATTGCAATTTATTCGCAAGAGATAACAATTTGATCAAACTTTCCTGAGTTTCATCCCGGGGGAACTCCAAACATTGGAAATAGGTGACGAGGGGCATTCACAAAACACAGATCCGATGACAGAATCGTAGCTTGTGTGATGTACATCAGAGATATGGTTTTGTTCGTGGAATGCTTACGATTGATAAATGTATTAATTTCAGGTTTAGTTAAAGACTGTATTAAAGGATACATATGAACTCCAAGTTCTCCTCCACCGTCAGCTACGGTGTGAATAATCTTCTTCATTACATCAGCGTGTCTGCAGAAACAAAGAATGGAAATAGTTCACTAGCAAACATACAAGTATTTCATCTTACAAACTTTATCAAAGAATTGGGAAATTGAAATGATAGTTCAGAGGAAATAAAAGAGTAACACGTTCTAAGCATCCTTGTGAAATTTGAAAGAAATGTTCACGTAGCGTTATCGAGATACTGATAATTGAAATTGTCCTTAAGTGAACTTGAAGCAAGCAGGTATGATGTCATAGTTGTACACTGACAGCAAAATGTTTCGCTCCTTTTCTGTATTTTTCAATTTATTGTTTTGACCTTTGATTGGCTTGAGTTCTAACTTTATCCACATAGAGTATGAAGTTAAACAATATGCCAATGATGAAGGTGGGTTGTTATTGAGATGTTTTCCGAATTTTAAAGTAGGAAATTGGATGTAAATTTTAAAGAAAGACATTAAAAAGAAATTTGTCAGTGTATTTCTATGACATCACACCTTTTTGCTGCAATTTATCCAGAAAATGGTATATAGGAAGTTTATGCAAACTTCACCAGGACACTTAGAATGTATTCGTCTTTCATCAGTCAAAAATAAATTTTACATTTAAGCTCATTCCTTGCCAAACAAGGGTCCACATCTTCCTTTAACTCAACATTTGCTTTCTTTCTCTCTTTTAACAGAATAATCTGGATCATAAAACTCCTTACAAACCACCTCATGCAATGTCTGATAAAAGTGTCCAACCAGTTGACAAAGATTTTGGGTAACATTCCTTCATCCAACCCCTTAAGCCTTGCTCTTCAATTTACTAAACACACACCTTAAAATTTTGGGCTGATATTTTTGCAGGTCTAGTTGATATTCATGTCGCCAATTATAACAAGCAGATTTACCTGCATGGATGAACAGAACACATCATTTGAGAAAGATGAGGATGGGATTCTACTGTAACAGTTTTCTTAACATGATCTTGACTTATGTCTTCATACATCTGCTCTACGGTAAGAGGTTTTCTATTCTGGAAAATCAAAGGAAATAAACAGAATAAATCAAATGCAGTGTTAACAGATACAATGTTCATTATATAACCACATACTTGGAGGCATAGAAGTCAGGAAATGAAGGTGACAATTATCCCCCCCCACCTACCCACTGCCCCCCCCTCACCTCTCCTCCTCTTTCTCTTTCAAACAACATCAGGCAATTTCTCTTCAATGCTAAACCAAACAGAGAATTTCTTGTCAACCTGACTATAAGAATAAGTCTTCATTCATAAGGATCACATGTGACTCAGAAACGGATAGAAATGGCGACAATGGATTTTGAAACTGATTCGTAGCTTTGCAAAAAGGGTAGAGCAAGAAAGTCTTTCCATGAGGTTCGTAACCATGAAGCAGAGTGTCTGTTTGCTTCAACTGAAGTACAGTGTGTTGTACTACCTTTAAATCAGGGGTCACAGTTTGACTCTGTTTCAAGAGTCATGCCAACAAGTAAACACAATGATACCAGTCTTTGACAAGAACATTTCTGTTTTGTCAAATTAGTGCAAGGAAACGTCCGTATAGTTCAGGAGTTCGCTACATGAGACCCTCTGGCCAAATCCTGCCCGCGAAGGATTTCCTTCCATCCCACAAATAAAAAATCAGCCGGCAACCTTCCTTTAAAGTTGGAATCTGCTCTCCATAAGGCCTTAGGTTTGAATAACCTACTGGGGTACCCAACACATTGCTCAGAATCAGTAAAGTGAGATTTTGATTCTTGCCAATATTTCTCTCTTGCCCTTGTAGAAATTCATATCGAAAACTCCTGGTCTGCCCATTTCATTACCATATTGTTTGTTTCTCACATAAAAGAACCGTCAAGTCAAGGGAAAGACACAAATATTATATACTACATTAATGCTTAGAAATAATGCAGAGAAACTGCCATGACATTGGAAATGAGGAATCTTACCTTAAATCCTACTTTAAGCAGTTTGAAGGACACTTAAAAGCACACTTGTATGAAATTCAAAGCAGCAATAACAGTTTGACTCGGTTTCAAGAACCATGCTAGTCATACACAATGATACTGTGATTAAACAAGACCATACAGTGGTCTGTTTTGCCAGATAAGTGCAACATACAAGAAAGTTTCTGTGGTAAACATTACAGTGTGAAGTTTCACCTTCCCCCCCCCCCCAAAAAATGGCTGAATTAAAGTGAAAGACTGCAATGTTGGCAAAATGCAGATTATTGGGAAGTGAGGAATCTAATCTTGAATCCTGGTAGTAAAATATCTTTAGAACTTGGACATTCGATAATCTCACCTCGTCATATCCGTAGAGCCACATCCTAGGCGTCTGGTAATACTTATCATACGTTATATTCAGGTCATAGGTTCTGGTCTGCAGAATATCAGATGCGGCCCCTGTTGCCGATGTGTCAACCTTTGGAATCTTTGATGTATCTAAAGTGGCCTGGTACAAAAATAAGAGGGAGAGTGACTCTCTTAGCACTATAGATGGCTGTTGATTTGTATGTCACAATATTTCAACATAAGGGAGATAAAAGGGAGAGAGAGGATGCCTGCCTGACCAACATCAACAAAATTTTATTCTTGATCAATGGACTGTTATTTCGTCTGTTGTTGTATTGGTTTTTTTTTATGTCTTCTTGTTTCATGTTTCTGCATTTTTTCTTCCTGTTTAGTTTACTGGTGGTCACTACTGTAGCTTGATAAACGACCCTTGTTCTCTCTAGTGTCCATCATAATGTCATCATGTACTTTTTGTAATTTGGTATACAATTCTAACAACCTGTATTGAATTCTTTATGTTTAATGACTCCTTTCTATAAATTTTATATTTACACTGGAGTGAAATTTAAATGAAATGAAAGTAGTACATGTGCGAAAATAAATTTGAACTGAATTGAATCTAAAAGTAATGAACACTATAAACAATTTACAACTTAATCGTTGTGCCAGGACAGTATCACCCCTGGAAACGTATTGCAATGCGGCCATATTGAGTAGCGTGCTCTAAGTTAATAACAAATGTTTATTCTACAAATCTAATTTATTATAAATTCATTCCATAAAACACAGTTTTGATTACTCACTGAATGCATATTCTGCTCATTGCACCTCCTAGTATTCAACCATTGCATAACGTTTGTGTGTAATAAAAATGATAACATGTTCTATTCAGAAAGACAAGTATTATCACAATGCCTTTTTTGTTTAGTTTGGGGGTGGGGGGGGGGTGGTATAGGTCTTCTTGGTAAGGGGCTTTATTATCATGCCCATATCCTTTATACTTGTTATCTTTATTTTTTGTGGGCTTCTTGTACAAGCTACGGCTTCCAAGCCCTTCCACCATTTTCTCTCCGTAATTTCCATTTTTTTTCTTTTATATGATTTATTAGTTATTATTTTCTTTGCACGGTATTGTCTTCACCGTCTTATTATTATATAAACATTGTGAGGAAATGGAAAAATAAATGAATTGAATGAATTGAAGTATACTTAGGTAGTTTGGACCTGAGGTAAGTTTAGCCACAGCAAACAATGGCATACTACACAACACAGTCTCACCCTAACAGACCAAGCTATAGTCTACTACGTAACACTTAATTACACTGATACAATCCATAGCAACCATGCCTAGGCCTCCAGTAGGTATACAATACTGTAGAGTGGAAATGGTAGCTACATCATATGGTTCTGTGACCTAACAAAGTCGCTATAGTTGGAGTCCATTACATGATAGCTACATTTCTGTTGTATCTTAAGCTAACTGAACAATATGGCAGTATTTACACAGGATAGGTAATAAACAGAAACTATCATAAAAAGTTGAGCAAGGTAAAGTGCTTTATGGTTCAAATATGTAACTAAATATGTGTCCTGCATGGCTAGTCTCTTTTGTTAGTGTATAAAACTCCAGTTCTACTTGTTGTGCAGATAGACCTGATACAGAATTAGGTAAATCTATGGGCATATGTTTAGGATGTGAACTCTGTCTGACATGCAACGTATCAATTTCAGAGAGTTAAAACCAGCTGGTCGCTTTACAAAAACAGAACTTGACTACTGTAGGTGTCTACAGTTTTGTAATACCGCATAAACCATTCAAACACATTTAAGAAATTGCTATTTGAGAAATTACTGACTATTACCACATTTCCCTCTTTTGCATTGATTTGGAATTAATTGTTTTGTTATGTTTTGTCATTGTTCTTAGTATAAACATTTCCTTGTCCATGTGTATTAGTTTAACTGCATGTGTCCTACCAGACAAGCCTACAAAGGTTTTTAGAATACTTCCTGTTGCAATATGTACGTCAACACCATATTAATTCATATATACTCGTAACAGAGATGGATGTTGTGATAAAATTAAGGAATGAAATGAAACAAAACGAAATGAAAACATCCACATTTGATAAAAAGGAAACACTCACTTCATCTTCATCTTCTAATTTTCCACTTTCTACGTATTCTGTCAATAAATAGTTACAATTTGAAGACAGTTAGGAATTCAATATAGTAAGGAAAACATTAGGAATACAATGTTTCTTTTTTTTTTTAACAGCTCGGTTGATATTCATGATCTTGACAAACATATTCTTAATATTTGGACAATATCGCCATACTCGTAGTATCGCCTTGTAATGGAAAATGTTCAGTGCATACATCTTTACAAAACTCTATCACTTTGGCAAATGTGTAAATATCCTCATGCTTTTCTACAGTCTAAAAGAGAAGACATTTTAATTCATCTTAATAATCAATCTTTACTTCATCTCTTCAGAATTATACAGGCAATCCAAAACATCCTTTATAAAAAAGTAGAAGATATGTTGGAATACAAATATAGAAAACCTGTGACAAAATTGGGGAAATAGAAGGATTATTAGGACAAAAAGAGCACAAAAGTAGGAATTAAACAGACTTGTTAAGTACCCAACAATATTCGTCATCATACTAGAGAAGCAAATGTATGAATTCCACAGGGAGCATATTATTGAGAACATAATCATTTCTATCTCGTGATGAGTTGGTAACGGAGATGCCACAAAAACAACCTTTCCCATAATTTTTGACTTTCATAATTGCACAGGTGATATTAAAGCAAACTTTCACAGTTGCATTTTTAATTCATTCATGTCGAAGCAAAACTAAAAATGCGAACAATAGTAGGCACTTTTTATGACAAAATAGGACAAAAGGGATAGAAACTAAACCAAAAGTACAAAAATGTATGAAAAGTAAGTAGGACCAAGTGCTGCAAAACAGTTTGATACTAACTTCAATTTTGTAACAAATGTTGGACAAAACTTTGCACTGGACTTTATGCAAAAATTCTGCCCAAAATTTAAGATCAATTGAGAATATTTTTGCATGCCAAGGCTGACAACTGGTAGACTTTTATTGCAATACATTTTCAAATGTTCCATTGTCGTTGAATTATAAACGGATCTAATATTTTGCCTTACCGTACCAGATTTAATTTTCGCCTTCATACTGTCTTTGTAAAAGTTCATGACTGAAGTGTTACATTACTTCTATCGGACACAAAAAGTACAGTCACAGACTCACAGCTCACAGTACCAACAAATAAAGAGTGAAAGGCTGTCTGTGATAGTGTGATTAATGAATGACATGTTGTTACCATGTGAGATTGCTTCATTATTAATTTATATCTTTACTACTTTTATTTACTAGACGAGTGCAGTGGGATCAATCCCTACGGTGTCAAGCCTTCTTCATCAAAATGAAAGCACAAACAACAAGAATACTTCAAGGGTATTGTATCAAATTGCAGCTATACAGAATGATACTCATCATATTCAGTTTCAAGTCTAGTGTTTTAACTTCGCTAAGTGTTAGCAAGAACAGGAAACAGAGAGTGTCTGGAACAAAATTTGGAATGAGATAAATAGAGAGATTGAAACTCAGATACTACAGGCAACTTGACTCTTCATTTTGTTTCAAACTTAATCAATGTAGTATCTACTACTCACAAGAACAATGTTACAATACTGCATGCTATTGTACCTACTATACAACAGACATAATGTATCCTCAGATTCAAACTCAGATACTACAGGCAACTTTTCTCTTCATTTTGTTTTAAACTTAATCAATGTAATACCTACTATTCATATAAACAATGTTACTTACTGCATGCTATTGTACCTACTATAGAACTGACATAATGTAACCTCAGATTCAAACTCAGATACACAGGCAAATTATCTCTTTCCGTTGTTTCAAACTATATCAATGTAATATCTACTACTCATGTTACTGCATGTTACATACCATACAGTGGACAAGGTTAACAACCTAAAAGTTATAATCGTGAATTCAAATCTACCAATACATCTTTCGTCTTTCGTGACCAAACTTTTGACTTTTTAAAATATCTCAAGACAGTCCGATATTTTTTCGAAATGCAGATGAACACTTAGCTTAGCTACAGTAGCATGCAAAAGAAATTTTCTAGATGTATCCAGATGTATTCAGGCCAAGCCCAAGTTTGCTTACTTCACTTACAAAACTCTGAGTTGATACTGCCACTAGTATCAATGGATTCAACTAATTGCTAGATGATGGCACTAGTTTGGGTCAGAGAGGCCGCGTGAAATTAGCATCTACAGTGCGACAGGTAATACCAGATTGGTGTAAAAATAAATATGCGAAATTGCACTAGTTTTTTCTAACTTCACTATATGCACTACAACAGGCCTCCTTAAAGGTCGTGAAGATCACCACAAAATAAGCTAGATGGTCCTATAATGGCCAGCTAAAATCACAAACTTCCCAAGAATTTGAATTGTCGCCTTCGAAGCATCTTACATCACTCAGACATTTACTGAAAATCTAATATAACACAAATCAATGTTTGGGAATGATTTGAAGGGTCATATCCTCCAGGAAACTTAATGATAGTTACCTTTAGTAAAGTTAATGAGCTAAAATTTGTTTAAAAGAGAATTAATAAAACACTGTTTACCGTCCATGTCTATAGCTTCTTCGTCTTCATCGTCGTCATCGTCGTCGTCATCATCACCTCCTCCGGCAGGTTTGGTTGCTTGCTTCTCATCGAGGCTCATCACAGATACTTGATCATACAGTGCAGCAGCAGGATCTGAAGGAATGAATGAATCTGTAAGGTATCCAGCTATCCTCAAAAGTTTTCCAAGACCCCCGTATCCACTCTCAACCCCAGTCCCCTAATACATTGAGACTATAAACCAAGTCAAAATGATTACAACCTTTCTACAATGAAAGCCTCCATGTCCATACACTAGATTTTTAACACCAGGGATGTGGTCACGCCGGGCGGTGGGGTGGACGGGCGGCTGTGCCCGGCAGTTCTGAATGCCACCCCGGCACAAACGGTATTTTAAAACATGTACACCTTTTTCTTATGAGTAATTTAACAAATTTTACAATTTTTAAAATACGAGTGAATACTTGGCAATGAAGTCAGCACCAGAAATAGGAAAAAGACCATTTGCCATCTCAGCATACTTCCTTTGCAAAAACTTTCCAAAAGGGGGGTGGGCTCCCCTACCCCTGAGGACAGTCCCCCAGGACGCACAAGTCTGCCCGGCACTCAAATATTCTGAGCACATCCTTGTAACAACATTGAAACCAAATCTGCTCTTACAGAGACTTTAACAACAGGATATGAATTTAGAATTTCAGGACAAACAGGCAAGAAAAACAAATGGCTTCTTCCTAAAATAATACAATATGTCTATATTGTTTCTGATTTCTCATCATTTCTAATCTTAGATTTACACTGTCACGAGGATATCCCTAGATCCCGTGACAATGTTTTCCCTCGTATCAAATTGTAAGGAAATGCATACATTCCAATTCACACATTGAAAATAATGTTACTTGACACAGGAAACTTGGCTTCAAATTTAGCATTGTATTGTTGTGATTAAACAGTTCTCAGATTTCAGTGAGAATAATGGATTTAAAGGAGAAATACTGCAGAACTTTGGTTTTCATTAATACATTAGTAAAACAACATAATCCAATTTAATTATCTCACCGGCATTATGATGAGTATCGACCCAGCCTCCATCACCGTCCTCCGCATCAACGATGGCTTCATTTTCCTCCACGTACTCCATTTGTTTGCATCTCCTGTGACAGGGAACTAATTAAAATATAAATAAACATGAGAACAAAATCATTACTTCCAGTCACATGAATAAGGAGGTGAATTCCATCAAACTATGTGAATGAATCTGGCACCTTATGCAAATCATCGTTTAACACTGGCTTTATTGGGCAATGCAACGGTTGTACAACATTGCAATGAACTTCTTTGTATGTATGAACTTCTTTGGTTTGATTCACCTCATGAGGACTGCAGTAACATTAAATGCCTTGAAGTATAGATTCACCCGTAATATTTTAACTGACACAGAGAAAGTTCATTCTGCTTTTTCCTAGCTTAGGAAATGCTTACTAATATAGCACAAGAACAGAAAACAGAATTCCCTTCTTTTTGACCCATATATGAAAATTGTACCTTGGAAATGATAATTTTATTAAAACTATAAACACACCGCAAAAGTTTTGATCAAAAGAACTTTTCAAATAACACAATTATCTGCAACAATGAATCTCTTTCCTCCAATATTATAAAGATAAGTAGCAAATTAGCTCACCATTTTTAGTCACCAAATATTGCTTATCATCTGGTAAATATGGTTTTTTCTTGCTTGCTTCCCCCGGAGACCATTTCCATGTTGGACAGTGGTGGACTAGGTGGTCACCAGCGGCTACAAATTCTTCGGGAGTTATGACACCAGTTTCTTTGAATTTGGACTCCTGGAATGATGACAAAATTTACTAGAACAACATGTTCTAACATAAACCCCATCTCAATCTATGGGATTATTTAAAGTAATTAGAGTGTAATATTTAGTGTTGTGCTGATAATCGTTTGTGATATTGGTATCTGCCGATATTTGCAACATTGGCGGCATATCGGAATCGGCAAACTTTATTGCCGATGACAACAAACTGATATTGAACACTTTTTGTTACTTGCGAGGATTAATTACCTCTATTCTAAAAAACCCGTTTCTTATGCATCAGTTTCAATTTTGATTTTAATAACCAGTGATCAATATGGTTATCAGCTGGTCAAAGAAACATGACACACAATCTGATAAATATTTACCAATAATGATCTGTAAACAGACCAGTCAGGCCACTTAACGTCAACGTACATAGCAGTCTTTGTTAAGCGTTAAAGTAAATTTCACCAGTCTGGCTGCTGTATTATACAAGCCAACACAACATAGTTAAAACTGAACATACCCACTGACACCTGTTTTGCGCTTACAAATATTCTTGGCAAGAATACAAGAAACTTTTGCACAATCAAAGTTGTAAACACTGCATATTCAGACCTACTGTACGAACAATGCACCAAGGTCAAACACAGTGTAGGAAGTAACTACATTTGATAAATGATGTATATAACTACAGTAGTAGCCTGTCACACTAACTCACACAGTTCTTCTAAGGGCTCCGCTGAGAATAAAAGTTACACCTGGCTAACCCCTACTAAATCATTCCAAAAATTGCGTATCTTTTAAAAAGCTACAAAGAGTATCATGGATGCAGTTTGTTAAACACCAATGACTGACGAAATGATTGTTGTTTGAGAATCAACTTTGCGTAACACAATTTATTGCTGGTTGGTATACGAAATATGTCAAATAAGAAGCAATTGCTAATTTTCGCTGCGCTTAGTTGTTAGTATAGCCGGCTCACGGTAGGATATCATTTTGATGGAACTTGGTTCTGTTAAACACAAGGGGTAGTAAAAGTTCTTAGCCAAGATACACTAAGTCTTTTCTACATGAAATCAGGTTTATTCATCACACAAGTCATCTTGTAACATTTATGCTCAAAAATTTAATGATAGTTTGCATAAGACTTGCAGCCTAAGTTGGTCAAACAGAGTAACGAAACATAAGTAACAGGAAAGATAGGCTTCTGTTTTTCAACAAGAAAAGAAATGCTAGCACACAGTTCCATGCATATCAACTTGGTGGGGTATATGATTGTTCATTTAAAAAGAAGTTAGGACTAGTGTTATAGGATATGCACATATTTTTTGTTACTAATTTACTAACAGGATTCTGTAAATGAGAATTATACAAGTGCTTACTGTTTGTGAGTTATGCAAACGATTATAACTCACGATAGCAGACTATAATTTGATACTTTATGTATGAATGCATGAATTTAAAGTGTGATTTGACCTTCATTCTTGCTGTTTAAAAAATATCAGAATAATAGGTTTTATTGGATATCAGGATTGGAATATCGGCTAAAAACAATATTGGCGATATCGGCACAAGGCTAGTAATTTTAAAAGAATAGTCCTGGTCAAAATTTCTTTTCGAGATATTTTGAAGAGGAACATAATCTAAGCATTCTGGTCAAATTTGCATTCATTTCCTATATACCGTTTTTGAGATATTGACAGTTGAAGTTGCCACCTTTCTTTCGTACTAAACGTGAACTTGGAGCAATCAGGTGTGACGTCATTGTTGCACACTGATAAATAGTGTTTTGTTTTCCTTTAACATTTACGTCTAAGTATATACTTCACAATTCGATGCATCCATAATGTGAATGTACCCTAAGTATTGGTAGTTTATAAACTTCGCAAACCCTTGAGACAAACTAGTAACCCTATCCTACCCAAGGTCAAATCAATAGACTGAAAAATAAACAAAAAACAAAACATTATTTGTCAGTGTGCAACTATGACACCACACCTGTTTGCTTCAAATTCACTTTTGGTAGAATATCAGATAACTTCAACTGTCAATATCTCAAAATGTTACTGTACATAGGAATTGAATGCAAATTTCACTAGTATGCTTAAATTATGTTCTTCTGTAACATATCAAAAACAAATTTTGACTTGGACTTTTCTTTTAAATAATTGTGCTAACTGGCGGGCTGTCTAGATCAGTATGTTGTTGTAGCACATAGCAGTTACTCATTACGGGACAGGGTTTTTAACTAGCCTGGAATAGCCATCCTTGTTTCTTAAAAAGTATTCCACCAAATACTTTCTGTAAAGGTCATGCAAGTGTTAACTCTTCTTTGCATTTGGTTATATCATATAGTCCTATCAGTTCTGCATGTCTTTCCACATAAAAAATAATTGTAGCTTTATATGTAGCTCAAATTTAAATGCATGAGTGTATAACTTTCAGATTAGCCTACCATTATAGAAATATTCACAATTAGCATTATCTTAGTACAATATATTAACAGTAGCAAAAAGATTTGTTAGGTTTATACTGTAGGCTAATCGATCAATCACCTACTATTGCTTAGGCCTTATCCTATAGTAGCAAGGAACTGGAGAACTACAGTATAGGCTATTATTCTTCAGATCATAGCCTACAGTAAACACGTAAGGCCTAACGTTAGGAGTAGCAGTATTAGTAACAGCAGTACTTCAAAACAGTTTGTGTGAATAAATTACTTTCAGAACGGGTGTGAGAAACTCGGCGACACCAAGAGCCGTGCCTTTGACAGAATTTATAACACCCTGCATTTCATCCCAGTCTGTTTACGTTCTCTAAAGAAATGTCTATTGGCGAATGAGTACAGTTTTGGTCATCCGCAGTACAGTTCCACTTCCAGGTGTCTTTAAGTTTAATAGTACGGTTAGTAAGTACACACAACACCTCTCCAGTAGAATCATTCACACATGACATGTAGGCTACTGTACAGTACTAGTACCTACCACTGATCTGTACACTAACTACAACTGAACTGTGAATACGTACATGTTGTGTGTTGCATTGAGGTCAGAAGTTTCCGGAAGTGTTGCTTTTTATGTTTCAAGGCAGTATTACGCAATGCATAGGGAAAGCCCCTGGACTAGAAGACACGCTTGACATGATGTGTCTGGACTCAGAAAATGATAGCCACTTGATTATATACATACAATGCGGTGCAGACTAGTTGTGGAGATGATTACCCCCTTTCAGATCACTATAAAAGGACACATGCAGTCTTGTCACACTCTAGAGTCTTCTCAGTCATGATATGTATTTAAACATTTGTCACTATTTAACAAGTGATCGAGTGCCCTACACTTCCACCCGTCAATCCCTACTTATTGTATTATATTGCGGCTATATATGTGTATACATATGCTCCTTGCATAACCAAACTCTTGATAATCGTCTTCTTAATCACGTTAACATATCAAACATATTTAAACATATTCAATGGATATTTGAAGATCCGTGAGGACATTGTGTCCCTGGTTAATGTTATATCATTCAAAATGAATTTTTTAAGCATCGTGCCTTCTACCAGTGTAGCCTACCCCATACAATTCCCATTCCAACATTAACATTAGTGTATATCACATTGCGTAGCTCGTTTTATGTATTATTCAGTCAATGATATTAATAAATGAGTTTTTTTTAAATAATCTCGTAGAAGCATAACGAACTAAAAGCATTTTGTATTACAACAATGTCTCAGTGTAATAAAAACTATTTCCCAAAATGTATTCACTAATGTATCTTGTTCTTATTTTCCACATTTTCTGGCATACACCACCAGGAAATACAACTATATAATTGTTAATACAACGAAAGTGTTACATGATTCAAAACATATATAATTTAGATAAATTAGTACCTATTGGCAAGTTTCAAGTCTGTTAATATGATTTGTAACGAGCATAGGTTTCGATATCATCAGTGGCGTAGGAAGGTACTTTTGAGTGGGGGGGGGCTGAAGACTGATGGCCGGCCTGGGGGAGGGGTCTAAGGGGAGGGGAATTTTTTGCATTTCCAGGTGGCCTCAGATGCAATTTGGTGCAATATAGCACACTTCAACACCCACTCCATTTTGGAAATAATTTTGCATTTTCACCTGGACTCTGATGCAATTTGGTGCTCCAAATGATATTTTTTTCTCATTTGGAAATGAAAAAGGGGTTTTCTGACGTGCGAAGCGGGTGGGCGGAATGATACTTCCGCCCCTCCATATTTTTCACTGGGGCTGGCGCCCCCCCCCCCCAGCCCCCCGGTTCCTACGCCCTTGGATATCATTATCTATAGCAAGCATGTGCATCCGAATGTGTATGGAATACTTATGAAATTTATTTTTCACGAGCCGATACTCAGGAGACATTCTTTATTATTTACCATTACTAGAACACTCAGACTGCAAGTTACTCACTTGGCGAAAAAATATCTGAAATGAACTCGATCGATCTGTTGAACTACCGAAAGTGGTTATGATGGCGAACACCTTTACATTCGGTTTGCTAGCTTCCTTCGGGTCGGAGGTACGTGGTGTATAAAGCACCCTTTTCCACCCCACTCCCCCCCCCCCTCTCCATCAGGATGCGATGTATTGTCCGATCAGAGCGAAGGTATTGTCTGAATAGATAGTCTTGTAGTTTGTTGGGAAAATCATACCGGTCTTTGGCTAATATCTCCCATCATGCTGTTAATTCTCCCAGTTGTCAGGACATAATTTCGTGAGGGCAATGATCCGATGATCGGTTGCGCCCGGCAGGAGGCCAACTGTGTATATTTCTGGGAGGAATTAGCCTCGTGCCCAGACAAAATAATTGGGACATCACCCCTTCCCTCCCCCACCACCGGCAGACAGAATATATTAAAAAATCATCCTAGTGCCTAATACAGAAAAAAACAACAAGTATATGTTGTATAATCTATAAACAGTTGAAATTTCTGCAGCATTCAATACTTCCAAAATAAAGCACAATTTCGCATCTAAGTACCCTCCAGCTTTACGAAATGTGTCAAAGGGTAAGTAGGGCCCTCCCATGAACGACACAACATATTACTCACCCCCCCCCCCCCCATCT